>JARVGP010000040.1:0-152429 GCA_029876185.1 Mansonella ozzardi | reverse complement strand
CATATCTTGCTAACGGTTAAAATTCACAATTTGCACTCCGTTTTTTTTTTTTTTTTTTTGCAATTTTGCAATCTTTATGTATTATTTGATGTTGCCATTATCAATATCACTATTAAGATGAAAAATGAAATAATCGAAAAAATTTCATATGATTTACAAATCTATACTGTTACATCGATCAAAAATTTCGATTACAATTTGCACAATCAAATTTTCATTACTCATTTCTAGCAGCATACAGTAATTAATTCTTTATTCTCTGATTCAGGAAAAATTACCCATATTTTCTTTTGGATAAATTTTATTCAACAAATTATTTCTAATTATTTTTAATTTTAATCGGAAAAGTGAATTCTTTTTATTCTTTTCAGATCCTGAAAAAATCAAATCACTGTTGTATCTTTTCGATATTTTAATAAATGGACAGCAACTAAAAATCAGTGCTAAAAGCAACAAGACATTTCACCTTGCCATTAGTGGGGGATAGTTACACTTGTTTTAATCAAAATTTTTTGCTATCTGCTATCCGTTTTCAGGAAGTATAAAAAATCCAATTAAGCGATACAAATGCATGAAGCGCATTGTGAGAAAAGAATCATTATAATTTCTGTTCTGGGCAAAAAAAAGCCAATTCAATTCAGACAACATTAAAAATGACACCTTACACTAATGCTTATTTCCGTCGCATAAATTTAATTAAAATTCATACAAATTTTATATTCTTTATTTGTGATTAAAAAACCTGAAATGAACTATGATTTATTCGCTTTAATGTAAGTCGAGAATAAGCATTTCATTGAGATACGGTAACAAGATATAAACAAAGCTTTGTAAAAATCTTATAGCATAAACTTTTTGATTAGATATAAATGTAAATTTAAAAATTTACATTTATATCTATTGAATCACAAAATCTAAGAAAAAAGAAATGAAATTTCTGAATTTTCATTGGAAAGAGTTTAATTATTTCCAGGTAATAGAGTAAATAGAGAAAACAGAGGTTATCAGTTAGAGGAACGAATAAAACTACCAACTGAACAAGCGATTGCCCAAATACATCAGATGCGGGAAATTGTTAAAAGTGACAGCGATCATGTTAACAGTGATACTGACACTGGCAGAGATAATGAACTGATTGATCAGCTTGATGGTCTGAATTTTGCATTACTTTCGTCAGATCAAATTAGAGAAGAAATTAAATGTGCCATTTAAAAGTTTGAATATTAGAAGAAAATACGAAAATCAAAAGTGGTCACTCACATGATCCAAACAATGCCACATACAACATGCGTAACATTTATTTACGTATTAATTATATATAATAAATTATACATAACCTTTTCATTTATTCGCATGTTNGCCATTTAAAAGTTTGAATATTAGAAGAAAATACGAAAATCAAAAGTGGTCACTCACATGATCCAAACAATGCCACATACAACATGCGTAACATTTATTTACGTATTAATTATATATAATAAATTATACATAACCTTTTCATTTATTCGCATGTTTTTTTCAAATATCATTTATATTTCAACTGATAGCCATTTATCGCGATATTTATCGAAATTTAATATAAGGATAGTTGAATTTAATATAACGAAATTTAATATAAGTTCTGACCGGTGAAAATAATATGAGTAATTGGTCAAGACGAGTAATATTCCTTCTAAGCGCTGACACTCCCTATCTACTCCCGAACTCACTGATTATTTCCGTCACTTTATTGATTTAAAGGTTTACTTTATAGAAAACTTACTGACGCAAATGAATTTGCATAACTAAAAGTTTGCTAAAATTCAAAAGGTTAAACGTACCATTTTTAAATAAATTCAATCCAAAATACATAAAAATATCGTTGAGGAACTTAAAAATCCCATTTCATTAATCACAATCAAAGCAAAAATTATTCATTAGCAGGTATTTTTCAAAGGAATTCATTTTTTCCGCTCTAAAAAAGATATTGTAGGAATTAAATTTATTTTTTCAGACTTAGAATTGGCAATTTTGGCACGAAATGGGAAAGGTCAACTGAATCGATATGACCCCGATTTATCTGTTGATGAATATCAAATTATCAAGGTACCCCGCGATTCAGTTAGACAATCGATATTATCGTATGCTGCAAACACTGATGGCAACAAAGACGAATTAATCATGCTTGCTAATGATCAACCAAAAATTGTATTACCGATTATCGATTTGCCTGATGATGAAATCTATGAAACTGTTGAAGAAACTGAAAAGATACCCAAAGTTAGTTATCAGTATGTACAGTATCCATACGAGCTAGAAGAAAAATTAAAATATGCACAGTAGAATATTTAGATGATATTTTACTATCATAAACTTTATATTACCACCTGATACTGATGCAAATTGTTGAAATATTATTACAAATTAGTGTTTAGTTTGTTTCCTGAAAATAAACGAGAAGTTTTCTAATAAGATTTCATTTCGTAGTATGTTTTGATACCAGCAGATGAAATGATCACAGCAGCAAGCAGTATGATGGCAAAGGATCTAGTACCGCTTCACGAGGATGTATTAAATGATCTGGAACTACGAAATAGGATAGCTATACTAGCTGATGCTTTGAATGAGCGTGCAACTCGAGGCTTCTAAGAAAAAGATGAAATATTCTCGAGAAACTCTTCAAAGAAGTACGAATAAAGAAGAAACCAATGATATCAGTGACATCACATTTATGATATTTCTGTTTCTCTGCAAAAGTGTCACTGTCAAATACAATTAATCTTTTTTTTGTTCCACCACTTTTAGAAAAAAACTTTTCTACCATTTGTTTGGAAATTCATTCCAAAATGTTTAACATTCTCTGTTGCTCTCTTTCGCTCTCTCTCGCCCTCTATATTTGAGGCAATCCTCAAATTTCTAAATTAATGAAAAATAAAGTCACTAAAAACAAGATGTTTCACTTTTAAAAAAAAGAAAATCCAATAGACAATGATTGCACTGATCAAAAGAAGTGAAGATTTTCTTATTTTTCCGGATAATAAATTGTACAGTTTATAAATTAAGTTCTGATTAATCCAACAATCTGATTTTGCTATTCCTACATATCTATTTCTAACAGTTCAAATGGTAAGATATTCATGCCATCTTCCAAGAGATTTACTTCATGACCTATGTACAAATGATTTAAATTAAATCTTGTAGTTAATCAATATTAATTACAATTTAATAGAAATAATTATCTCTATTATTCCTATCACTGTTTTTATGCTCTGGGTTTATCATATGTATCTTGAAATATTATTTCATTACAAAAATATTCAACTGCTGTAATTTACTTTTACTACACTTTTTTTACTCATGCCTTCTACTTATGTCATAACTGATAAGACAAAACAGTAATTGAAAAAAGCAGTCAGCTGAAAAATATACTAATAAAAGTACAAAAAATATACAAATAAATAAATAAAATATCAATATGAATTATGAATTTCCAATGGAAATCCAAAAAAAAAAAATTCCTCATTAAATAGGATTTGATGAGGAATTTGATTAATAAAAGCTGATCAATGTTAATATTACAGGTACAACTTTACTAGTGTTTTCGACCTTGTTGTTGCAAGAGTAGTCATCCTGAAGATATCATATTACCAATCATATCCCAAATCTTATCACATTCTTGCATTGTTTTTTTTATTACAATCAGTGAAAGGTGTTTTTTCGTTATTGGTTCGAACAGTTTGATAATGTGATATGTCTAGGATGATGTTTTTTGCAATAACAAAATTGAAAAACAAATTTTGATTAAGTTTTATGACTTCGACCATGAATCACTTGTCTTAGGTACAACTAGATAGATATTTCTGAGCTAATATCACAAGAATGAAATAAGGGAAAAGATGAAAGACGAAATCGCGAAATTACAGATATTTCGCAAAAAAGCTCGATATTCGTAATATAGATCTCTAACTTCGAGATTAAATTTAAATCAACACGCGATATAATTCCACTGTAAATTGTAATCATTGTTTCTGAGGTCTGTAGGTAGCTTAGTACAATTTTCTCATTTAGAAATTTTCCTTTTCTTTTAAAAAATGAAGAACTCCCATTGAATTCCGAGTAACTTGTTTAAAAACAAAGCTAGAAATTAAATAATTGCAATATATAGCAAATTAGCAACTTTCTTCATCACTTCTTTTAAACTTCAACTCGAACCTGCAAAGTGAATATAATGTTTTTATCATGAAATACTAGTTTTTGAATTCACTCATTTATTTTGTGCAAATGAAAATGTGCAGCTAGTGGAGGATAGTACTCCGCACTTTAACGATGTGGTCTAAAACCATAAAAGTATAAATGGCTATGATTAATTGGCTCTAATAATCTCTTCTTTTATACTAAATATATTTCTCACTTTTTCATTCTTTAAATATATATTTTCCTCGCACTGCTTATCGTAATTTGCAGATCTTATCGACTGTTTGATTTACATTTTATTTTTGTGCAAATTCTATGTTTTTTCATATGAGTTCGGAAACTAATACTGAAATGTCATGGAAATGGCACATATTTCAAAGCAACCATTCCCAATTTATACATTTTGCACAAAGAAGCAAAGTCAATAAACTACCATTTGCTTTTTAATTTACAAATTGCAAACTATCAAACATCAAACAAGTATTTACGATCCAAAATGTCAATTTCTCAATAAAAAAATGTAAAACATATATACTTTAAAAGGCCACTCAACAATATTAACACCTGAACCATACTATGAATGTAAGGAGATCAATATTAATAATATAAAATATGATTTATAATAAAAATAATATAAAATACAAATAATAAAATATGATTTCCGGAATTTCTTGGAATTATGCTTTCTCTTTCTCATATTATGAGTTATTTCATTATTTTTGAGCAAAATTTCGACTTTAAACATCCATTTTTCTTAAATTCATGAATCGAAATGAGACTTTTTTAATTCTTCAGTATAGGTAACTCACAAATGTCTCTCAATATAGGTGACTCACAACTATTACAGAAGATTCTATACAAATTAATCGAATTTGATATATAAGTGATATACACTTAGTCTAAAGACTCCTTATAAAATAAATATCAAATATTTCGTACAGTACTGGAACGAATAATTAGATAATCAGCAGACTGATATTTTGTGAATTACTTCAAAGCTTGACCAGAGAAAAGAAAAATTAATCTAATCCTAACAAATTTCTGTCCTTTAAAATCGATATTGAAAACTAAGGCAGAATAGAAATAAAACGATCAGTAAATAACACTCTCGTATTACCAAAATGGACACCAGCCGATGTAACACTGACATAAATTTTCAGCTAAAGTTGCTTGATCAATGAGTCGACCAACCTGCTCCGGCACACTGAATTCCACATTTGGATTAAAATCACGGCCTGAAAATCACGGAAATTAAAGGATAATCAATACTCATATCAAGGTTTTGTTGCATGATTAATATGGGACAAATAGAATCGAGCACAATATGAATGTTAGACAATCAAGCACAATGCACTGAAATGAAGCAAAGATAAGAAAAAAATTAATGCTAAGCAGAGCGAAATAAAGTGAAACAAATAAGATAACTGGCAATGCTTTACTGACAAAATTTTAAGAACTTTAACAGTGGAAAAATCATTCTAATACTGAATACAATACTATTAATTAAACTTCAATATTGAACACAATATTATTAGTTAAGTTTAAATAATGAATGTAATACTTTTAATTAAATTCAACTTTAGAATCAATTAAACGTATAGTTTTTCTTCTGCTCGATATGCTTTAATGCTAATTCTTGTTCTCACGTGCAAAAAAAACGTAAACTTAACTGTTTTAATTTCTTATGCATAATAATACTTTTCAAAATGTGCAAATTGCCCCGGCTATGAAGTTGAACTACAAAAGAACACAACCACATTTCACAATTATATTTCAAACATAATATGGCATTTCCTTTCACGAATAACAAATTAATTACCTGCTAATTTCTGCCTGATACGCTTTAGTGATGATTCAGCTTTAGAATCTGACTGACCATTTTTTTGTAAAGTTTCGGGTGGTGGTCGTCTTCCACCAGCTGGAATAAATCTGATGAGTATGCTTTTGCACATGATTAAATAAAAATAATAAAATATATTCTTGTTAAATAAGGAATAACAATAAAAACGTAAAAAAATGCGGGATACCTTCCATTAATCTCCAATTGATCAGAGGATCATATACGAATGCTTCAAGTACGGCGAGAAGACTTTCCTTATTTGAACGAAGAACCCGCATAACACGCTCACAAGTTATTCGATAATTGCCCTCAATACCCGTAGCTTCCATCGCCTAAAAATTAAACAAACCTAACTCAAATTAAAAGAGTTTTTACATTGGTAATATATTTGAAAAATGAGGACTCAATGCTAAGTCAGTATTTGAAATCATTTTTGAAGCTTTGAATTTGCCGGTAAATAAGTTTTATTTCGCCAGTGCAAATGAATCAGCAATTAATAATCCATAGAAGAAAACCTATAATGAATTTATTTTGTGATACTTTGTATATTCAAAACTTGGATTTTTCAAAAATTTCCACCTGGATGAGCATTCTTGTTAATCGAAATGGAATTTTTTCTGGAAACTTTTCTCTGGTCATTGCAACTTCGAAGCAATCCCCAAAATCAATATGGACAATTTTGCCACTAACACGGTCAAGCATCAGATTTGATGGATGTCTGCAATATTCATGAACTATTTTTCTTTAAACTCCCTCGACAGTTTCAAAACTATGTGAAAATTACAAATTTACCGGTCTCCAAGTCCTAGAATGTAGCCCACCATTGACATACATGCCATTGAGCGAGTATAATTAGTACGCCGATCGAACCAAATTTCTGAACTGAAAATTACAAAAAGATGAAAAACGAAACAAGAAAGTGAGTATGTCAAAATATTTTCTGATTTAATGCAATTAAATGGCTGAATCAAAAAATACTTCCAAGCACAAAAAAGAAAATTCAACGATAGTTCAATTGAAAAATCAGCATGTGTGAAATACTATTACCAGCACAGAGGAATGAAAGTACCGGTTCTTAATAGAATTTTCTTCTGTTCCTTTGTTTCATGCTTATAATAATGTAAGAACTTACTTTGGAGATTTAAGCCACAAAATCTGCTGCAAATCATTTCCGCTCGTTATTTCAAGTGCATGCTGGAACACCTGAAGAAAATTTATGACTTTTAAATGTCGTGGATGCTAACATAAGGTGCAAAACTAAGTTTTACTAAAAATTTCGAATAGAAAGTTATACCTGAACTTTCTGCAATAATGTCATCTGATCTAAATCATGAGCAAAATTTTGCATAATTTTGTGCTCCATTGATAACAGAATACCCTTCTTTTCCCGATAATCACGAATAAGCGAATGCAAAGTATCACAATCCGGAACCCAACCAATCAAACCGCTATTCTGATTCAAGGCAATAATTGAATACCGCTGCAAATATGATAAATAACTAGATAAAAAGAGCAAGATAGAGAAAAGCGTGTACTGTAGTTTTTAGAAGAGAAAAATGAAAACCAAATAAGGTGTGAAATTCGACTTCTAAGACAATGTTCCGATTTTTTTTCATTTTCGAACCAAGATAAAAATTTACTTCATATTAGTCAGAAACTCTGTATTAATTGCGTTCACAATCTTTCTTTTAAAAAACAAGAAAGCAAATAACCTGAATTGTCAGGTTTCGGCGAGATGTGTCACCCTGATGCAAGAGCAGAGTATTGACTAAACCAAACAGCTGCATCACTCTCTCATCTTGCCGAGGATCCTCATGACCTTTCAGAAGAAAGACATAATCTTTCCCATCACTTCCTGAACATTTCTAAAGATTTCATAAAAATATAAAAATATGAACTACAGAACTTTTATGAAGAACAAAATACTGTGGAATCAAATAGAAAAGTAAAACTTTATTTTTTTCTGTCGATTTTTCATACCTTTCATAACTACTTTTCTTGGTCGCTGTTTGGAATTAATCACTTGTAAAGTGTTATTTATCGAACATATAGTAACCAGTGGAGCATTCGGATCATATGTCCCAGGGACTGCTAATTCCAAATCTCTAGCTTTCACCAATCTGAAATTAGTAAAAAAAATTAAAAATAGTAATGCATACAAGCGGTAAATAAGGGTAATTCTTGATCTGGTAATATTATTCTTTACGTATTACTTTCAATTCGTGAAAAGATAGCAGGCGTCTAGCACAGTCCTGCAGAAATATCACTCATGATCTGCTGCTTGACTAGCTTTCGTAGAGCTAACCCATTGGAAAAACTAAGGCACTAATTACTCATTCTACCAAGTTCCTAGTTGAAAAAAAAAAAACTGCACCTAGGCGAAACATAATTAAGATCCAACGATGTAAGCTGACGAAGTTGACTTGAGATCTTTCTGAATACAATATAGTACAGATCCCATGCCTGATTCAGTTCTTTGGCGTTCTGCGAACGTAAATAGCAACGGCAAGCATTCCAAGCCTCTTTCAGTTCATTTTCATAAGTCTAAAAAAATAACAGCTGAATGCTTAACCCATTTACTTTATGTTTAAAATGCTGTTAAAACTGATGCGTTCTACAAAAGGCATTTTAAAAAGTTTAAAAAAAAATATTTATAGAGTAGTATATGCAATAAAATAATTTTCACAACCGAATGACAGCAACAAAACGACATTATTTGGCCGCAATGTATAGCAAATCTAAATCTATACTGCTCACATTCATGGATTGTATCAAAGATATCTTACTATTCTAGAGTTATCATTTACACGCCTACCAAGAGTTGATGAGGCTATCCTGGATTATAACAAAGATGCTCTATCATTTTAAAAATAGTAATATTACCTGTTTGAAAGACTGTTCTTTCAAAGTAGTAGCACCGCGATCAATCATGTCATGTAATGGATCCAGCAAATCAAACATGGCTTTTACATTCTTGTCCTGAAATCTGATGTCATGTATAATCAGTACACCGCTAGCCGCACATACAGTGCCAACATAAAATTGTGGTAGGCAACTAGCAATCAGAAATTTTGCAAAAGACACATAAGACATCAGGCATAATAACTACTATAAGTTAATGCAGCAATCCCACTGCATAAAATAATTTTAAAAAAAGCTCGCACTGGGCACTACGAATTCACTAGTTCTCAATAAGACAGTGCATAAAATTTTTTGCAAAAATATTGCAAAATTTTGTAATATTTTTGTAATATTTGTGATATTTTTTGTGATATTTCATAACAGCAAATCAATTTGTTCGCAAAAATGAACACATCACAAGGTAGAGTGCACATGTGCAGCAGAGTGTGAGTGTGGATGTGCTTCTTGAAGATCTGCTAAAAGTCATTCCCTAAAACTTATCTCCGGAGTATGGTCCGTATTTTTAACCTGAAAGTACAGCCTCGATGCATCGTCGAGTGCTTCATGCCATTGTTCATGCCAAAGTATGGCACAACGAATCAGTTCGTCACTAACAAGCTTAGCTTGCTCAACAAGTGTTGGTTGACTATCACTCATAATCGCCAAAATCTCTGCCGCAACCGCTGAACGTCGTAAATTTGCCGATTTCGCAGCCACTGTAAGGGCATAAACCAAAGACTGAAATAAATTTTTTTGGAATTTGAATTAGTGAAAAAAAAATGTTTAGTTTAATATGATTTAATTTTAATACTATTATTTTACCATATAATGATGTTGAGAATCGCTTAAAAGTATGTTTGGAATATAAAATTACGAAACGACTGCTACTAATTAGTTCCAATTATATACTGAAACATGATTATTTTAAAGCAGCAACTTCAACCTGTGGGTGAACTTTCGACAAGTCAATGACAACTTCTTTAATCAGTTGAGCCACATTTTGTTCAGAATCTAAACGTGCCATCAATTGTGGGATAACCTAAAATCATAAAAGAATATGTGAAGAATGGAAAAAAAACACAGAGAGAGTCCGATTTGTTCAATTCATAGTTATACTTTACATTTTAAACAAAATTTTTTCATGAATTCAAAAGTTGTTCTAAAATGAAATTGCAGCTTATTTAAAAACCTCAAGCCACATTTCAACGGGCAACAATTTCAGTGATTCTTTGATTGTTTCAAAAACTTCCACTTGGTCGCCGTGTTTGAACCATAAGGACAAAAATCGCAGTGTGTCTTCTAGTCGTGATCCTAAAATCGAAAATTACTATTTACAGCTTCTACTTACACTTTGTATCAAAACAGTTTAAAAACACAGCAAAATGATTATGAGATGTTTTATGTTACCAATTCTATTGGTCTTTGAATCTCATACGCAATGTAACGGTCCTTTTAAACATTGCTGCTAGGATCAATAAATGTCTTAAATTAGTTATCAAATTTTATACACCCATCATTCGGTGTCTCAACGGAATTAGTTTCACTCAGTAATACAAGGAAAACGGTTCAGCTTCGTAGAGTCATAGACTATAATGTAAAAATTTATAAAAATTTAACCTTCTGCCAAAGTGACAGCTTTGATAAAGCTTGAAACAGCCTGTTTGGCAAAAAATATCATAGATTGATTAGGTGCCGGAGAAGGTGGATTTACAATGACTGCAGCGGAAGATGCCGGCTGTGGATATATCTCCGGTATCAGAATATCTGATGAAATGTCGCGATCTATGATACTTCCAAAGGAACCATAGCTAGGGGAACCTGGCATTGCACCGATAAAAGGCGGTGGTGGTGGTGCTGGCGAAAACTAAAAAACAAAGGAAATGATAAAAATTAATAAAAAATAAAGGAAATGATGAAAATTAACAAAAACAAAAAAAACGATGAAAATTATGTACACTCTAGAAAAATGTACCTTACATTAACTAATTCCCAATAAAAAATAAATTACTGCCAAAATAAAATTTGCTGGTAAGTGCATTTATTGTCAAAAATTATCTCGAATACCTAGGCACTTAATTAGTGGTTGCATATAAAGTATATAATAAGAAATATATATATTATAAAATATAAAAAAATATTTATAATATATATATATATATATCCAGTAAAAAGAAATAAATACAGAATTTTGAATATAATAAGTAATTCAATTAAGATTATTAGATCTAAATCTTTGAAGTACTGCAGTAATAAGGGTTATTTAAAAAAGGCGAATAATGTATTTTGACTCAAATATCGTTTTCGAATACTGAAATCACTTAAAAAGGATGACCGATGCTGACGCATATCACCGCATAAGGACATATATTAGAGGAAATAAAAATATGAAATAGAAAACTAAATGCAATCTTGACGCTGAAGTCCAGTTCAAGCAAAAATAAGATTAAAAGATGAACAGAAAAATAATTTAAGCATAGCAGAGCTCACCGAATTTTGTGTCTGATACATGGCAGCATTGAAGTAAGCAGATGCAAGTTTATGCCATGCTTTATACCAAGTTGGATCATAAACAGTAGCATTTGCATAGAATTTCATTGTATGCGTTAAGGTGGGTTGCGATGAACTAAGCTGTAATGACTGCACCATAAGTGAGCTTGGTGAAAATGTCGGCCGTGGAGAAATTTGGACATGACTGCCTGCAAGAAGCAGTGGTGGTACATTGGCTATAATGGATGGGTTAACTATCGACTGCTGAGGATTGCTAATAGATGGCAAAGATGACTGTAAATTCATGTTCATGGCCTGCACTTCTTTGGTAGGCTGCGGTAAGGTACCATACCAATCACCAAGTTTTAGACAACATTTTGCCATCAACCGACACATCTGCGAATTTTTCGTGATTTCTCTCTGAAATATTTATTAATGTTCAAATTGTTTTCATCTCTGTTAAGCATTATTTTCTAATCAGTAGTCCCTTAAAGCATGTAGATGATCGATGCAATTATTATATACATAAAGTAATATGCAAGACAGAAGATCTGCAAGACATATATGTCTACTTCATCTATTTTTAGTAAGCCATATAATCTTAAATTTCCGAAACCTTTTCGGCATCAGATTGATCTATCAGCTTTTCCAATGTATTGCAAGCTAGCTCAGTCAAGTTTTCTGCCCAATATTGTTTACAAATCGCCAGAACCAACGAAGGTTTATCCATCGGTAAATTTGATATTTCATGAAGTTCTTCATTTCGTTTTAATCCTAATAAATCTGCTAGAATTCGACGTGACATTGATAATTTTCCATATTGTCGGCAGAGTGATGAAAATTTAATCCACAATGGACGCATTTCGTTCCGTGAAAGCACTAGTGATCTGAAAAGATAAGACTTATCGCTTTTCTAAAATCAATTCCATTTTTCTTTAAAAATTGGATCATACGAACTGTGAAAATTTCATGAAGTATTTCCTAAATCAAACCACATTTTGCAGACTGACTTTACCATCAGGAGCCTTTGCCACTGTTCAATATTTGGTCGGCATCCTTGCAAACGTCGACTCCAAACAACAGCAATTCGAATCCTTCGTTCAGGCCACATTTTGTATTCAATAGCTTCCTCCAGCTCAGTTAACTGTTGTACAAGAATCATTGCACCATAAGCTCGTTCATAACTTTCTGATGCCATCGCTGTCAATTCTGTGTCGCACATATCACGTGTCTGAAAATAAAAATAAGTAGCTGCATATTGATAATAACTTTCTCCTAAATAGCTAAACTTGCTCATAGTCTTCCCAAATCAAAAAATTAATCTCAAATTCATTTTTAGTTAAAGTGAGGAGCCATATTAAAGTGTGATGGGATAGAACAGAATTTAGGCACAATCGTAGCTATGCTGACACAATGCTAGATGTATATGCAACATCATAAAGGAAAGATAGTTGTCAAAGGTTATTAAAAAAATGAATTATGATAGCGGACCAAAAAATTTCGGTATGATCACTATGGATTTGATCAGTATGGATTGAAAAACATGTTATTTAGAAAGATCGTGCACAACACATTGGTATAAACAGATCTATTCATTGAGTCTAAATGACATAAATAAACCTTTTCAATGTAGGCCATTGCATCATTATACTGCTCATTTCGAATAGCCAATACGGCTCGAAGAAATGATCCATCCTGATTATTTTCATTAATCTGCTTGACATAATAATCCATTCTTTCCCAGTCTTCTAAACACTCATCGGTACTTTGTCATTAGAAAATAAGAGATACAAAAAATAATATCCAAAATGCGAGTTTCAGGAAATGACTTACCGACTGCCCAACTACCTCGTGCCGCACTTATTGCTATATTTTGTCTTCTAATAACACTTGCTGTTGTGCCCACTTCAGCGAATGCTTTTTTTCCTAGATCATTTAATTCATCCCACTGTCCTAATGCTTCTAAGCATCGCATCTGATGTTCGTACAACTGTAACATAATAGAAAAATTTTCATATGAATATAAAAGTTTCTAAAAATCTTAGCACTCTGAATATTCTATAATCCTGTAATTAAGATGTGAAATCGATTATATGACGAGGATGTTTGAATTAATAATTCAAACCTCATCAGTAAAAAATGTTTCATTGTTATATATCTCCAGTGCTTTTTCCCATTCATTCAACTTCTCATACCAGCGTCCCTGTCTCTGCAATGTGAAAAAATTGCTTAGTTCTGAAAGGCTGATTAATATTAAGGAATATTTTAAAGAAATAAAAAAATTTTAATCATTTAGTAAGTAGCTGGAATTATTTGAATTAAGAGTTATAGTTATAAGATACTGAAATAAAGTGCGTCATAGTTCCACTATTTTTTCATCTAAAAAAAAAGCTTTGCACTTCTCAGTATGTGTTTTGTATTACTATACGTACTGGATACTCATTTCAAATATAATTTTTGCTGAAAAGGTTAGTTTACGACAATCATCAAAGATTGATCGTAATCCATACACTGGTTAGTATAACTCATTTTGTCACTGTATTTACTTTTTTGCTTATAATGGGAAAACATATATCGCACACTTTCAAGTCTTTTCACTGTTTTAGATAGCTGACTTCATACCAATATTACAACAGAATGCTAAGAATTTATATATTACTCAAAGGTGCATGTCAGTTACAAAGCATGTTTCAATAACTATCGTAATTTTGTACTTCATCAGTAAAATTAAATTTATTTTCTACTACTACAGTTCTCTGCTAATGAAGCTAATCTGTTCCACTAACTCCAATTTCCATATTATGTTGCCGAGCGAATGCCACAATCCCAGCAGCTTCTTCCTGCAGATTCAACTTGTTTGCATACCTGCAAATAATTTAATTCTATGCAAAATCCAACCAAGAACAAATTAACTTTTGATAAACGTTGAATATGTAAAAGAAATCAGTAAGATGTCTACACAGTAAACTTACGTAATGAGAGAGCGGCAATGCTCGGGATCTGGATCTCTGTTAAATTTTTCGCGAATATTCAGTTCCGTATACCGTAACGCTTTGGCATATGCCCGTGTCTGTTCGGCACATTTACACAGTCTCTCACTACCTACCGGTAAAGGTCCCTAAAAATGTTTTTGAGCCTCTAAGGATCTCTGAAAAAGATGTACTTGCGAAACTTTTGAAAACGGAGTCAACTAGACACATATCTGTTTCAACCATGGAGATTGTTGTGCTTACTTTTTCCGAATGATCCATAAATTCTGCCAAATTCAATATTGTTTGTGTGATGTCAGTATGATTACTGAAATCAAGGGCATATTTAAGGTTCGTCTCCAAATCTCTTTGTTGCATTTCGTCCAAGTCTATCCAAACTGACATAAACGCTGCATTGAATAGGTCTCTGAATTGAAACTCAGTAAGTCTTAGCATTACAGAACTTTTCAAAAGATGAAAAATAAAAACTGTTCTCAAAAATTTGATTTGAAGAATATTAAGTGGGGCAGACATTCGAATGATCAATGAAACATAATTTCCTCAGATTTATTTTGTACATTAAAAATGAATAAAGGTTTAGTGGTACAGTTACCATACGTTCTATAGCGAAAACCTGCAAAATAAATTCGAAAAACAACAAAATTACTTCGCAAGCGATATATGCACGTCAGCTAGAGGAGCACAAGCACGAAGAGCTGCAGAAGGACTTTGTCGGATAAACTGAATTCGCAATAAAATAAGCCACTGGTCCCAGTCCTGAGCAGATTTATCTAATTAATCATCACTAATATTCAGTGCCATAAAATTAATAAAAAAATTAGAATATTAGTCAAAAATTTTAATTTGATTAAACTTAGATAAATCTGTAAAAAATTGTGGGGAACAAATGAGATAGAGCAATAACACACATTCCTGTAAAACAAAGGCTGTTCCGCTTTGAATGTGCATGAAGTAAAAGATGCTCATAAGAAAATTGGAGTGATATAACTAATTTTTTTTATATAGAATAATAGCAGTGTATAACTTATTTTATCTAAAATAACTATCTAGACCTAAAAGCTCGAAAACTCAGTACACTTTCAATAATTATGCTAAGATTAGAAATAGTATGCACGAACTAATGTAATATTTGTTACTATGTTGCGACCAGAATGAAACCATTATAAAAGTATGTTCAGCCTTCAACTTGGGAGAAATAAAGTGAACCTCTTTAGATACAAGTTGCGCGGTAGTCCAAGTTTTTTTTAAAACATCAAAATTAATTCGTTGCCCTTTTTCATGACGACCACTTGTAATAAATTGCTTTATTTGATTGGAAGAAACTCTGGCTGTAGGTGAACGTGAAGGAGGTGCAGCGCTTCCCTCATCGAGTAGTACGATAAGTCTAAAATGGTTATTAATCTCATCATTTATTTTGACAGAACTAAACTTTTTTAAAAGAGGTTTCGTCCCTAAAATAAAGTTAAACTTGAGAAAACCAATCCAATCTATACTATCTAACAAGTAATTAGTCATTAAAACGTTTTATGCGTTTTATGAAAATTTAAACTATCGACCTATGAAATTTAATTCGGAATTGACTTCATTTTCTTTCGAAATTTTGTTCAAGTGCTAATTCAATAACAGACTTACTTCAAATATTCATCGCAATATAACTCATGTCGAGATAAAGCATAGTCAACACTTTTACGAAAAACTAGGAATTGTCTCCACATCTGTAATAACTGTGTGAGAAACAGTGTGGAAAATACATTAATATGAAATAAAAGAAAAAGACTTGAAGTGTTAAAATAAACTGTAATAATCTTATATAAAATGAACAAAGTGTCAACAAACACTTTGCGAATTATCAGAATTTTCGAAATTTTTACAAAGTGTCGAAAACATGAAATACTAACCTGTCGGACAATAACTACTAATAAAAGCAGCAACTTCTGCTGCAGTGCATGAACAGAAATAACTCGCAACCAAACTTGCATTATTCTCGGTGCATGGTCACGAACACAAATAGTATCAGCCATCTGATATACTGTGTCCAAAGCAATCCGTCGCGCCTCCCCTTTGACAGTTCGATCATCGAGAACAAACAAAATCGGTGGCAAAATAAGATGAATATGTGGTGCCAGGCACACTGATATTGATTGAATGCATTTGAATACCTGGACAGGACATAAATTAATATGAAAACTGAAATTTTTAAATTTGCATAGTATTTTATATATTTTTATTTTCAATAAAACATAACTCTGTGAAAAAATAGTTAATAAGAATAGCAAACAAAGGTTCAATTTCATTTCCACTATTGCCTGTTGGGCAGGATAGCAATGATTACTTCGAAGCTACTCTGACAGAGTTAAACAGTTATTACCGTACAGACATACAAAGGTCAAAAGTTTCATTAACAATTCATAATAAAAAGTAAAGGCACTTACATCGCACGTGATGGCTCTATCCTTAGTACGATCTGATTGAACAATACTCAGAAGATATGGGCATAATTCCGGAATATATGGTGCAAACGATGCACCAAATGCTATACCAATTTGCTGCATGACAGTGACAATAGTAAGTCGCATGCTTGTATCGTCTGACCATGCTTCCTTCAATATTTCTAGTTTATTCTAATTAATGAATTTTTAAACTTTATAATGAAAAATTTTAAACTATCAATAAATCTGGTGCACTTACCCTGATCAGACTAAACAGTTCCGACATGAATGGTTTCATACTACAACCAACTATTGGTATAAAATTAGCCAACTGTTGTAAATAAAACTGCTTCAAACCAGGTCGAGTAGCTGTTTGAATTACTTCAAACAGACGAGGTATAACCTAAAAAATCATTCAGAATTATTTCTAAAATTATTTCCTAATGGAAATATAAGATGGACAGCATTTGAACTTGTTCTTTTTAATAAATTTACGATCTTAAGTTTCTGTCAAGTAAAAATTCAACCCAAAAGAAGTAGCACATAAAAAAATAATGCAAAAAAAAAAAAAAACTTGTGTAACCTTGCCAACGTAGACAGTGCAACTTGGACCAAGGCTGCCAAATATTGTAAGTAATGCCTGGGTGATATCACGATGCAAATGACTAAGTGCATCGTCTCTTAGCATCTGTATTAAGCTAGCTATGGAAAATGCAGGGTAGAATTCTGCTAATGTATATTTTTCATAATGAAACCATTGAATAGTCTCTGAAAAATGGAAAATTTCTGAACATCCAAAAAATCCAGAAAGTCTGAATAGCTCCAAACTACAATAATTTTTTTTCAGCACTTTTTCTTTCACATATTACATTTACAGTGATGTGACTATCATGCTAATAACTGGAACTATTTTATTCATCGTCGCTTGAAATCTCAGTGGTTAAATTCCATAATAAAGCTGAACAAAAAACAAAACCGTTCCGCATATCCGAAGATGGTGATGTGGATGGTAATGATAGAGCTGGTGAATTCGACCTTTGAGAAGAAACTTTGCCAGTGAAAACTTTATGTGTATAAGGATCTAAGGCTCCAATAATTCCTAATACCTAAAAATGATTGGAAAAAAAATAACCAGAACAAAGAACTCCTAACTTATAAAAACTTAATAATTACAAAAATTTTTGGATAAAAAGTCACCCGCATGGTCATTCGACGCATTGAAGAACTCGTAACTTATAAAAACTCAATAATTGCAAAAATTTTTGGATAAAAAGTCACCCGCATGGTCATTCGACGCATTGAAACACTCATTTCCGTCCATAACAATCTTAGCAGCACATCAAGCAATTCAGGATGATCCTTATATGGATCAACAACATACGCAGTATTCTGGCACAGCAGTCCCATCGTACGTAAAGCAGCCTAGAAAATAAAAACGTCAAAAGTATGAACCGTGGGAACACTATTTAAAAAACTTAAAAAATTACGCACTTCTCTGCGGCTTAAACTGCTCGAGTCTTGCAAAAACTGCACCAACGAGGGAAATAGCATTTCTACTGAAAACACCAAATCAGCACCACCTGCAACTGCCAGCTCACTTATAGCATTCAGTACCTGTAAATGTATTCTTAAGTCATTTTATTATTCAAAATTCCAAATCAATTTATAAAATACAAGAACAGGAAATTATCGAACCTGGACAGTAACATCAACACGATTAATTTTGGAACTCAATTTTGGTACTAAAGTTGCTAATATCGGATTCATATACAACTTTGCAAATTTCGGAGATTGCTTCGCTACCTGTGCAATTACACGAGCACTATGTTCTTCGAGTCTGCAACTTTTATAGCTTTCTTTGAAGGAACATTGAAGGAACAAAACAAAACACATTCATTTACTTTTTTCCCAGCATATTATTTAAACAACATTCTCTTTCTCGGACAACGTCATTAGTAGATATCAAACTCATTTAAGTCTCCATTATTCTAATATAAAGTATGAAGCAATGATATTTCGTTTTGCAGAGCAAATTCTATATTAAATTTCATGAATGTTAGAAGCTCAGAAGATAAATGAATATAACAAATTCACCTGGGAACACCACTGTTCGTCAACTGAGCAAGTGTCTCCAACAGAACATTACGTAAACTCGGCAATACATATGCAGGATTCAAATTGCCTAATTTTCCGAGTAAGGCTACCGCATGTTCTTGCATCTCCAGTTTTTCATCATGCAAAGTCATGAAAATAGAGTCAAGCATATCAGCCTGCGCCAAATGCGACAGGAGAAGTGGATCGCCATCTTTGAAACATTGCAAAACTCTCAAGCGTACTTCCACTGCTGAAAAGAGAAAACATCACAAAATACAGAAAACCAAGAAACAAGTACATTTAAGTTCAAGCATTTTTCAATTTAAAATTCAATTTTTTCTTAGTATATTCATTTTATAATGTTATATTGCTTTCTTAGGCTTTCTATTATACAATGCTATCACGTAGGCAACATTTTCCAATATTTAAGAAACTTTAATGTTGGAAGACAGCTTTGGCAATAACATATTAAACTATATTAAACTTGAATAACAGTTATACTACTTCAAATTTTGATAATTCAATTTCCTAAAATCAACATTTGTCTTTCCAAACGCGATAAATCTGGAATAAAGTTCAAAGATTTCTCTGCTACTTGCTTAGGTAATTAATTTTTCGAAAATTTTTGAAACAATTATATTAAAAAACTCACACCGATCGATAACAGCAACCATGACAAGCTGTCGGAGTACGGACTGAATTAAATTTAGGACATCGAAACGCTGTTTTTTATTGGCACAATCAAATGATTCAAATACACGAACAAAGGGCGTCAACATTTTAGCACAGCAATCCACTGCAGCCAAACGTACTTCTGTGCAGTCGGAAGATAAGTAACCCTGACAAATCATTAACAGTATGGGTTTCATTTCTTTGCATTATTTTATTTTTATTAATTCTTCATTTATTTTCCGTTGTTTTTTGATCCATCAGAAATGAGTCGATAATTATCTCCGTCATAACTCTTAATCTTAACTAATGATCAAGTGATTTGCATATCTGACAGTTGTGTAAAACTGAAATCAAGTAAAAGATACTGAACAAATGAAGTTGATCAATTCTTACATGAGCTATGTAATTGATGAACATTTGAAGCGCATGTCGTTGAAATTCGAAACGACCAAGTGTAGCCAAAGCAAGATTGGTAAGTGCCACATTAGTGACATTTATAGGACCCGGTGGCATTGGTGGTTCTGTTGGTGGATCAAGTTTACTGGGCAATTTGCGGTTCATCAAAAGCTGACAAAGCTCTTTCAACAAACCATCTTGTGTTTCAGTTTTCAGTCCAGGTATAGACTGAATTATTTCATAAGCAACATCCGTTAGTCCTTAATGAATATCATAATGATTTCGCCATAAAAGAAAAACGGAAATTAAAAATATTAAAATTGCACCAAAGTTTTTTTTTGATCAAAGTAAACAAAAATATTAACTCGAATCTGCAGATTTCCCTTTTCTTCACTCTTCTTTCATTAGGAAAAAAAAACCAAATGTTACTCAAGTTAATTATATCATGTCAAAGTTTACTTTCCCACTGATTTTATAGAATATGAATATTCAAATCTCATTTTTCACAAAAAACTTTCAAATTTCATCTGCTGCAAAAATTCCTGCATTTGATATAGGAAATTAGGCTATTTGAGCCCTTTTAATACAAAAGATGTTTTTTTTCACGATAGAAGCATATTACAATTCAATTTATATCTATTTGGAATGAAATTGAAGTAATACCTTTTGATAAACCCGTCGATAGAAGAATCGGCAACAGCATTTTAATTTCAGATTCTATTTTTTCCTTCAATGCACGAATAACTAACGTCAAACATAAGAAGACATATTCATCTACTGGTTTGTGCCTGGAAAAACAAGCTTAAGAAAAATACAAATAAAGCACCAGCTATTAGTTGATGCAAACATGATTTTCATAACTTTAAAATCTTGATATAAGCTGATGATTAATAGAGAAAAATTTTCAAAAAGTTCAACGACTCATGAAGTAAAAGAGATCTGAAAAAAAAAAAAAATGATATCAATTTAAAAAGCGATCTATACGGTGAAAACATAACGAACGATAAATAACGAGCAGAACTAACTTGCACGTTGCAGACTGTAACTGAATTTGCATGAGAGCGAAAAGACGAGGCAATTTTAAAAACAGTTCCGTTGGTCGGTCAAGTACTAACAGACCAAGAGTAAGAAAAGCAGGTGAATGCTTTGCAGTCAAACTTAATGTATGATTGAACATTGAAATTACATCAACACAGAAAATATTTTTTTCATTTGGAGCAACTGTTTGTGTTTTTCCAAATGATGAAAGACGCGGAAAAATTTCAAGCAGTGTCGTCTGGCAACAAACATAACGTGAAGTACATGCAAGATTGCACACTCGATGTATCTGAAAAAGGGAGCATATTAAAAGAAAAATGTAAGAGTTAGCATGATGAAAAACATCTATCAGTTCGTTCTGTCATTCAAAATTTCTGGATTTACTTGAATCCATTCAGTGTGTAGAAAAACTGAATTATTTTTCAATGATGAATACAGCAATTTAGGATACTCATCTCTCATTTCATTTTCATTTCACATTCTATATTAAATTATGCCGTGTAGGAAATTTTTTTTAGTAACTATCCTAAACTTAAAGATGAACGAAGCATTTACAGAGTATTCGCCGAATAAAACTGGCTGAACACAATTGTTTAAATTTCGCAACGTTTTTTCCAAACCAATTTAGGATCTTTAAAGTGAACTTCATTTTGCTGCAGGAAACATAAATACGGAAATGATTAATAAAAAAAAAAAAGCAAGAACGTTATTATGCTAACATCAGCAAATTTTTCAGCAATAAGTTGATTAGCAGTGTAACTATCAACAGTAACTGAATATGTACGCTCCGTCAACCAATCTAATGCATTTGACCCAATTACTGTTCGAACATTCTGCTGTGGTTGACGTCCGAGAGCGAGAATACGTTGACGCTCAGCTGGCGCATTACCAATTCGAAGTAGTTCATTCATTATTAGAAGCATTGGATGTTGCCTTTCATCTCGATTCAAACCATCGAATTTTAAAGAATTCATTGCTTCATCATAACAGTGCTATAAAATAAAAGTTTGTCAAATTATGTTTTATTAATAATTTTAACAAACTTATGAAAGATTTGAGAATCATTACTATAATCAGAAAAATTTCCAGTCGTGCCGGACAACACTGAGCTAATAAATAAACAAAACTGAATATGGAAATTAGTGACATCTTAAAAATTAAAAAGGAGAATAAAAAGATCTATAATTTCGACAAAAACGATTGTCTTGTATTAACAATCATAATTTCGTAAGAACAGAATGGTCTTATTTAATTAGCCTCAGTTTCTTTTCTTGTTTTTTCTAGGGTGTCGGCATCACAAGGCACTGAATGATATTCAGCATTATCCAAAAGAAATCAGATGTATTTGAGAAAGTGCTTCATTGTCCTCTAGTGTAGCCGAATAAATAAATTTATCCGCAAAACAGAAAAGCAATAGCAGTCAGTACACTGTACTTTTGCCGTTATTTGTTTTCTTGGTCTTCGTGTATGCTTTTATTTTATTTATGCCTGAACAATGTACCTAATATGCCTTGTTTCATGATCACTAATTGCAATGCGCATACTGGTCCTCGATTAACAAACAATCATAGAAGGTAGGGGATCTAGATCGAAATTTGAAATAGCTTACCCAATACCATTCTGATTTCGGACGCACTTCACGTTGTGATGTAACTATAAGGGCAGCATGCAAGGCCTTAGTAGCTGCTATTCGTATCGTAGCCTAAAACGTATTAAAAAAACAATAATCAAAGAACGAAAAGAAAATGTATAATATTGCAGAAAACAACATTCATCTAGAAGTATCGCTATGAATAAAATTCCAAATCATTATTTGAATTAATTATGTTATTTTATTTAAATAGACTATGGAATTTCATATTCTCATAATCTGAATTTGATCTGAATTAAATAAACAAGAAAACGGTCAATGTTTTTTAGATTTTTCTGAACAATCGAAATATTTGTATATTTTCTTTTCAGAATTTTTTTTTTTAATATATTTTGAAAATCTCGTAAACTTTTTCCAAACCTTAGGATCCCTGATGACCTTGAAAATGCTGGAAAAAAAATTAGAAGCACGTAGAAAAAATGATGTTGACGTATATAAGGCTAATTGTCTCGCTAGAAAAACAGCAGCAAGACGACGTGATTCATGTCGCTCAGATTCTTCAAGCCATTCACATACCTATCAAATATTTCAAGTTCTAGATTTTAATAATTACCCAGTTTGAAAATAAATTGATAAGTTGAAAAAACAAAGTTAAATACAGCGTTAGAGAATATTTCAAATTGTTATAAACACATTAAACTGTTAACTTTAAAAAACAAGCGATACATCCCTCTTGTAATCAAAAGTGCAAATCAATAGCAAAGGAAGTTGAACTCTGAACAAAAAAAAAATTTGACCTGATTGATAGACTTTCCCACTAGTTCAGCAGCGAATGTCTTCGACGTCTGAATCAAATAAACAATTGCCTTGGCAACAAGTTTCATATCCACTTCATCGCCTTGTGCTAATGCTTTCAGCAGATATTTTGCAAAACGTGGAACACGTTTCGTTTCGTCACCGGCATTTTCTACCAAACAGACTGAAATCTTTCCATATTATCCAGCATTATAAAGAATATAAAATTCAGTACACTTAAAATGGAACTGTTAAAATCTATATGAATTTGAGCATGTATCATCAAATCGGCATCAATATATATATTTTATATCAGATACCTATCAAAATTATTCCTGCCTTTCTTTCGTCATTGTCCAGGCTCGTCATCAACGTATGTATAGCACTCTGAAAAATATATGAATAATAAAATTCCATTTTGTCTCATTTATATTTATTAATAATAAAGCAAGAAGATATATAAATATATGTTATATGGTTGCATATGGCTGTATAAAGAAAGGGGAAAAACGTCAACCATTTTTTTTTCTTACAACGTCACAAGCTTGACATAATTGAAAATCTCCTTCAATACTAATAAAAATATAAAATTAATGTACCTTAAGAACAAATATAGTTACTTAAGAAATAAGAACAAATATAAATTTCGAAAAAATTCACTATAAATCCAATCAAATAACAAAATTCAATTACAATATAAATATGAAAACTTTGATAAAATAAGCCGTTTAAAAAAAAAAAATCGATAGTTTCCATAAACCATGTAAAATGTAGCAGGAAAATTCAACATTTTGAGGACACAATATTTTTAAGAACGGAAAAAAAATTGAATCAAAAGTTAGTATTCAAACCTGATCAACTTTTGCGTCGAATGTTGCAAAAAATTCCGCCGTAAATTGATCACTGCTATCACGTAATTCCCCATTTATATACCTGCAAAAACACCTGTTTTACTGAAGAATTAATTAATTATCATCCCATTCATAAAACTGCGCCGAATTAAATTTTTCTTTCATAATTTCTCAATTGTGAGTCATATATTTTAAGAGTAAAATCAAGTCGAAAAACTGAATTGATAACTTATTCAAAGGAATTTATCGATCGAAGAAGTTGCAAAGATAATCTCAGATTTTCGTTGCATTAATTATGCTTTAAGACTTCGAATTTCTGCTTGGTAAAAATAAAAAA
This sequence comes from Mansonella ozzardi, assembly GCA_029876185.1. Lineage (NCBI taxonomy): Eukaryota > Metazoa > Nematoda > Chromadorea > Rhabditida > Onchocercidae > Mansonella > Mansonella ozzardi. The sequence continues at coordinate 127,835 of JARVGP010000040.1, read as the reverse complement.
TGATTCAATTAGTTCGAAAGCAAAAAATTTTAAAACAAAATCGGATAAGTTTCTTACTCATAAAGTTGTCTGGCAACTTTCAATCGATTTTCATCACCTCCTTTCTTCCTTAAACGTATGAGAAAATCAGCTGCTATTGCACGAGCGGAAGTTTCTCGGACGTTTGGATCCATTCTGTACACACTGTACCCAAAAATGCAACAATTTACCTGTAAATTTTAGATGTGGTGATAAAGATGAAAAAATACACAATATTTAAAATTATTGATAAACAAATGAACGAAATGATCGTTAACAGATAGTTTAACATTATTAAAACAGAACAAAGCATTGTATGAAAACTTTTACGAAAATAATAACTGAAAAAATGCTTTATTTATGTTATTAAATACTGATATCAGTGACCATATTATTATCGCTTACAGCAAAATTGCAACAACATTAATGATGAAAAAAATTAAGTAAAGAAATTAACGAATTAAATAAAGTATTTAAAATAATTAGGATTTTATAAATAGCATATAAGAGAACAAGATCTTTCATATCAACTATAAACATAAACATGATCAAGCTATAGCTAATGTAAGAGAATGCTGGAAGTAATATCAAATAAACAGCAAAAAAAAAAATTTAGAATGGACACTCTGTCAGAGATTGGACATTTTGTCAGAGGATGGACACTAAATAAATGGTAAACTTTAGTTAAGTCTAATGATGCAAAACGCAAATATGAAACTTAAATACATCTAATTGATGTCAATTATGATAACACTCAGTGCAATGACAAAAATATGCACAAAGAGAACAATAATGATAAATGAATACGGTATTAATAATGGGAACTATTTGCATTTCAACTTTGGTGAACAATGACAATATAATCGTTGCATTCATTGCATCTCACATTAGCAATAAACATCGGCTAATTAATTAATGGCATTAATTAGCTAAATAGTTTTATATTGACCAGTTGAAGTTGACTAACATTGGTCAATTAATTGAATTTTTTTCGAACTCTAAGGAAAACTAAAGTTTGAGTATTTCTTTGTACGATTATATTAATGTTACACTTGAATAATCAATAATGATGAAAACAACACAAACATTGTAATGATGAGAGATACACAGATAAATAGAGATGAGAGATGTGTAGATAAATAAAACTTTGTCAAAACTGTCAATGGTCAATCGCAGTCAACAGTCAACAGTCAATAACAGATTTGTAGTGGACAGAATCAATAGCAGCTCTGTAGTGGACAGAGGATACGAAGGACAATTAGATCGATTTCGATGCAATGTACTGTTCTCTGTGTTACACTTTATTCCATCTTATAGTAGGTTGTTATGCTATATTGTTTAAAATATAAGCATATGTATAGTTATTTGATAGTTCATCGAACTAAATTATTTATGTAGAATGTTTATTTTCAAAAATTGTTTATTTTTAAAAACTTTGTTTTATGATATAATACGTGTAAATGTGCATTAGTTTTCTTTTTCTTCCATTCTCTAAACTGTTTAGTTAATATTTGCATTTATTCAGTTTACTTGCAATGAATTTGCATAATTTAATTGCTATATTAAGTCGTCTATTGACAACATTCAAAAGACTGTAAAAAAATCTTACTAATTCATAAGTTATTTTTTAGGTTTATTATCTTATATTCTTGAAACACGTTTAGTCATAATGATAACCGCAGCTGTAGTGATGACGACAACAGTGATAATAATTATAGTGAAATGATCTCTATTAATAAGGATAACGATAGCAGTATGTGATTTTTCAAAATTTACCATATCATCGAACTATTCTCTCCAATGTAAAGTTAGCATTTGTTGTTTTCTAATGAATTTGAAAGTATCTCATTGGATTTAAAATAATTTGCATAACTAGCTTCATTATCACTGTCTTTTTCATAACTTTCTTATATTATTCGCTGCATAATGCAAAGTGAAAAGGAAAAGGCTCCCATCAGGTATTATTTAGTTGTTCATTAATCATAAGTTTGACTTATTCAATTTTAAATGTGTTTTCAAATCTAATTTTCATAACCGTGAAATTACTGAATGTTGGTGTCAACGTTAAAATGAATAGATCTAGTAATATTGTTAATTTAAGTTTGCTTTTATAGTGACTACACCAGTTGTCGCAGTCAAAAACCGCGAGATAACAGGATGTATTCAGGACGTAATAAACGAAAATATACTTTTATGAGGCGAGTTAATTGTGATTTCATTTCATATACGTAAATATCGATATATTTTCAGATAATCCTTGAATGCAGACTCCCATAGTTTCATTCGGTGGTTGGTAGTTTCTCTAGCAATTACTTTCATTTTCCGATCGGTATCATGGCGGATTCCGAAATCAAAACACTAAGATTTTAAGTGATATTCATTGGTACTTCAAATTATAATATTCTCATCTATCTTTGCAAAATTGTTAAGGATTGAAGGAGTAATTTAAGAAATATCTATATTTCAATAGAAGTTATAAATTTTCAGACCAGTTACAGCGACTGGCAGTGGACCGATATTCCGCAATTTACCATTATTCGGTTTCTTAACGGGTCTTTTATTTTTCTTCTTCATTTTTTACATTTATCAAACTCAAAGAGCGGAACTGTATGAAATGCGTGATCAGATTGAACTTGAAAGGAATCGGCATATTAAACAAAAGTCAGAAAATATTGGTTGGTATAAATTAATGTGTTGCGCTACTTAGTTTGTTAAACTAACTGCATTTAAATTTCAGTGTTCAATTCTAAATCATCCAATCACATCGCAACGTGCCCATCAATTAGCTTGAAACGCTCTTGATACAGCAATTAAATATACGATTGTTTTTATAAGTTAGAATTTGTGCAAATCGTTCTTAATTTCGTATTTGCGGGAAAGAATAAACAGTTCATCATGCTTCATATTTTCAGATCTTAAAGCTCGGTTAGAAAAATGCCAAAGCTCAGAAATTAGTTTGGAAAACGAGTTGCAAACTCTGCGCTTGAGTCAGAAAGGTCAGTTTTTAGTCGTTGTTTCTTCTAGTTTTTCTTTGGGAAAGTGAAAGTTTTTTCGATCAAAAGGGGAAAGATAGGTGCAAATCTGATAAATAAATCTTAATAAATGTTGAATTGAGTCTGGTAATTTTAGAATTTCGTACGTTTTTGAAGTTTTCTTTCAAGTATAATTTTTGCATGAAATGCAACATCTAAATGAATTGATGTTTTATAGAATGCAGTGGGAAATTGGAGAAACGGGACAATATTATATTATCCTACAAGGCAAATTTAAAAAAACTTCAGAATCAGAAAAAGTACATTTTTCCATAATTTTTTAATTTATTTTTATAAAAATTATTATTTGATGATCGATTTTATAGCTCTCTTAGCGCAGTAGTTTTACGATTGCTTTACTTCTGATAAATAAGTTTTGAACCTTATATGAAGGTTTCATCAGTGCAACCATTCTACCAACAAAGCAGTTACACATTACAGAAATCATAAACATATACTGTTTAAAAGTATCCAAACATATCAGCTTTCAATTCTCTCATCGCAGTGCATATATTCTGTTGATTACTAAACTTGCTGGCTAAAGGAAAAAAGTTTACATATCCACCTCTAATGACGCAGATATCTGCTTTAATTGATGTCCTATTCAGATTCTGTACGCCTTTGTTCTACAGAAATGCTATCATTTTTTTTTTTCGATACTACATATGTTAGGATATTGGAGATACTTTTAAATACGAAACTCAGAAAAAGTACATTTTTCTCAGAAAAATGTACTTTTTCTTTTGTAATTCGGTTTTATAATTCGGCATTTTTTAAAAAATTTTTTGACTTTTCAGCACATGTTTCACTACTTTGAATTCAATGGAAGCTGAATTGGTATGTCGTTAAATTCATTAAATATTCATTAAGGATTTGGCTATTCTTGTGCTGTAATGGTGGTATGACGCATACGAATATGGGCGCAAACTCTAGAAAGAGGCCCCTTCTCCTCGTCGAACCACATTTATTCATTTAATTTGAGACTATTCATTATGAAGATAAAGATTTAAAAATTATCAGCTGTTGTTAAAATGATATTGTTAAAATTTAGGCGCTTGCAAAACTTACAATCAGTACTTTGCGAGCCAATTCTACTTCGATGGAAAATGTGATGAAAACACCAAAGAAAACTGTTGAAAGGTTTGTTTGTTCCTTTTTTCTTATGAATCAAATTTGTTGAAATTTGTGACTTCGAATTATTCTCAGTGCAGATTGTGACATTCTTACTCTCAAACATTGTGCCTTAGAAGTGAACAAAGAACGGTTCATGAGCCTGATTTAAATATGTAAAGGTTATCATTCCTGTAAATTGTTGCACTGAATTTGCAAACGATACTTATTATAATCAGCTAGAAAGAATTTCTTATTTATCATTAATGAAAGTTTATTGTTTTTAAGCTTATTTCATTTTTATGAACTCTCTACCCTAGTTTAATTCAGTTTGAAAACGCAGTTGCAAGGAAAAGATGAACGAGAGAGTATTCCTCAGGAGGCCAGTTTAACTAGTTCACTAGTGGCGATAACTCAAGATGCTAATGAACAAGAGAATCTCAAAATTATTGCCTTTGAAGATGAAAAAATGGTAGACAGAATTAACCATAATTTATCTCCCAATGTATCCGGTACAAATGTGAATTTTCTCTTTTTTTATGAATTGAAAAATTTTGCATACAGTTTGAACTTTATATGTTGTTCTTCGAGGATTTCGACAGTTCTTGCCCGTGATATTGGACTGATTTTTTAAATGAAATCAATATGACAAAGGATGAAGACTTAGTATAACAGTATTTTTGAAAGTAATTCGAAAATTTAATATGATTACTGTCACAAATTTGTCTGTTTTACAGAATTTCCAACTGATAAATTATAGTGACATATTTTAACGAGGATTTTGATGTATTTCACTCGTAGTTGTCTTTGATTCTGATTAATGATTTCAGTTGTCCCAGCAAAAAGCTGTCTTACCAGAACCTGTTGCACTCAGCATGGCGAGACATATTGTTGATACGATAACGAAATCCAATAATAATTCCGATGCTGTTATACCTTTTTCAGTTCCGCGTATGTTTTGATGTTCTATTTTATCTAATTTTACTTTCAGTTTTGCGATTACTTTTTAAAACTTCAATTACTTCAGATGTTTTTGTATTGAATTTTGAATTTCAAGGAAATTGATTTTAAGAACGCGCAGTTCATGACGATCAACTTAATTTTCCTGCTCCACCGCTACAGATGGAAAAACAGTCACCTGAGGCTAGAAATGAAGACAATCTGAAGTTGCCGAATACTCTTGGTTCGTTTTTCGAAATTCTGTTTTATAATTGTTGTCAGGAAAAGCTGCTTTTTCATTTTTGAATTCATTATTGTACTATAATGTCAAAAAATTTGCACTTTGATTTTTTTTCTCTTTATTTGCTATGGAACTGGTAAATTTATGGAAAGTACAGAAGGCATGAAAGATATGACGCATTATTTCAGAGACTCAGCTCAATTTCGATAGTATTTTGAACATAAATGAACAATTCCCCTCTCTTCAAAGAAAAGAATTTCCTTCTCTTCAAAAGAAAGATCAAGTAAAAAAGTACGGGGAGAATATTAATGATAGTGATCGAAAACAAGGAATTGGTGGTGAATATAATAATAATGAATTAGAAGATGCAATGCTGCTGTAAGTTTCCGTAAAATGTTTTGGGACTCACTTTTTTCTAATTATTTAAATCGCTTAATTTAAAGTACTATTTATTGGAAGATAAGATAATAACAATTTTTAATCCAATCATTTTTTATACGCTTTGCGAAAATTAGTTAAATCGGGTTCATAATCAATTAGTAATTTATCTTAGGAAGGGACCATTGCATAAACTTTTCTAAGGCTGTTTGTTTAGTCCAAAAGAAGCGTTGTTTTTTAGAAATGATCCAATGAAGGCTTAATCTACAGTGTTCAAAATGAAGTTTCATTCTAGTCGCTGATCAACTATTCCATATTTTAAGATTTATTTTGCAATTAAAGAAATAATTTTTGGATACAAAAGTTTCTTCTTAGTTACAATTTTCAGCATATCCATTATACTTAATTCTTGTAATATTTATTTGAATTTTTTGTCAGTTAAACTATTGCTGTTATATCCTGTACATGAACACTTTAACAATTTTTTGCTTCAGTCTTTTTTTTCGTGCTTTCGTTTTGTCATTAAGCATTATTTGACTGTTGATGGATCCTCAATCATTTTGTTCATGTTTTCTTTTTATCTTATTACATATTCAGTTTTTTATCCGCCTTAATTTTATTACGTTCATTTCTATAATGAAATGTAGATTGGTTATAATTATTCAGATTGTGGATTATTATAAATTTTCCAGATTCATTTTGTTTTTCGCATAAATCTTTTTCAAACAGTTTACATATCATTAGTTCCACTGAACAGTGGTATGATACCTACTTACTGTAATTACGACATTCTGTACTTTTTAAGCGTATTCCTTGATGCTGTTATTTCCAATTCGTCTGACCGAATGAATTCTATTGTATCAAGACCAAAGAACCTTAAGTGTCTGTTTAATTTTTTAAACGTGGTATTTATTGATGCTAGCAACGATATCAAAATTCTTCTGATAAGAAACAGTTGCTTATCAGTTCTAGTGTTACTTGAATTGTTGATTTTGTCACCTTAACAGTTTTCAGTATTCTTCAGATGGATTCGATTTCATTCATTAGCACAGCTGATTCGAATTCAGAAATCCTGTTGCTTCAGGATGCAAATGCGGAAGGTTAGTTTATTCCATCTGGGATTATTGTCCCACATAAATTTTATTTATTAAGGTTAAATATTTTCTTTGTGATAAAATCCAGATGATTCATTCTTGATGTTTTAACGACATCATTTCAATGCAAGTTTTTATATAAAAAACGCTTTCTTTCCCTTCTTTCAAATCGTAACCCTACATTAACATTATGTTGTCTCATGCATATCAAGCACTATTTGGCAGAAATATTTTTAATTAGCTTTTCAATTTAAACTTTTTGAAATTATTTAAGTTCATTTTCTCACCATCACCTTGCAACAAGATTATCGAACGCAAAAATTCAACTTTTCAATTTAGTTAGATAATATGTTAAAAGAAAATGAGAAAGCGAAATTATTTATAGAGATTTAGATATTCTCGGAAAATTATGGGAGCTTTGGGAACTAATCTTTCAATATATTTTTGGTTTAGTACACAATTGCAAAATTTCACCATTCTAACATATTTGGACAGAGATATGAATATTCATTTAAATGCCATAGAAAGGAAAAAAAGCACTTTTGCCCAAAGAAACTGGATCGAAAATACCCTAATATGCATTTTCCATTATGTTTTACCTAATCTTGAATGATTTTAGGGTAGTTTTCGGATTTATCAATAATTAAAATGATTTTAAAAAAATTTTGAAAAGAATTGCTACGTATTTATGAAAAGTGTAAATGTCGAATATGATTGAAAATGCGGAAGTTGAAAAGTTAAAAGTATGCTTAGCTTTTACTAAGCAGTAATTCTGAATGCTTTATTTTGTGGTTATTTCTACGATTAGATTGTAATGCAAAATTGTAGGATTACAGCTTTTTTGAGCAAAGCTAGCTTGATAAATCAGTGAATGTTTTGTCTTATTAATTTCCAGATTTTTTTAATTTTTTTCCAGAGTTACCAGATGATTATAATAAGAGCATGGAGCAGCTGAAAGCACGATTTAGGAAAATAACTTTGCATATTTCAAAAGACAAACAAATTGGTTGGTCATCTGCCATGTTTTCTTCCAGTTTTATATTTGTACTTTTCTCAATGCTTCTTCCTTATTTTTGATTTCATTTAGTTCTCTGCTACGAAGCATTGTTAATATTTCATAATTAAATCTGAAAACGGATGTGCTACAAAAAGAATCGTAAAAAAAGTAGAAAGTTTCGTTAAAAATTTCGAAATGAAATTCGTAAGTAATGAAGAAGTTAAATAATATTGATCAGAAAACGATTCACTTCGTAGTTGCATTTTGTATCATTTTCTGATTAGAATTATTTCAAGTCAAATAAAATTTGAAATTAAATTCATGTCACTGAAAATTTTGAATTATTATCAGAATCGCTTCTATCACACAATAAAAATAATTTAGATTTCAGTAATGCTGCAATGATTTCAGTAATGTTTTTTTCCTCTAATTTTTTAGAAGAAGATATCCAAAAGGAAATATATGATGTTATTATCGTTGTTGCATTTGGTGCTGCACTTGAGGGCTTACTTCGATCGGCTTTTCTAGCAGCGAAACCTAATTCTGCAGTGAGAGTAGTTGTGCGAAGTAAGTTTAAAGTCTTGCTTACAGTGCATTAGCTTTGTTTCACTTACTTATTTTTTTAGTTCTTGTTTTTGCAGGAATATTCTTGCCTTAGATATTTTCAGATATTGATGAAGCAAAAATTTTGCGAGAGATTAAGCTAGCTGGATTTCTGCGTATCACGAAAGTTGGTAATGGTGTATGGAAAGAATATGATTGCGAAAAGGTTTTTTTTTAGTTTATAAAACTTCATTTTTCCAGAAGTTTTTGACAGCCAGTGTAATCTCTTATCAATTTTTTATTGGTGCTTTCTCTCCTCGAATTCTTATCCATTATTGCTGTCACTCTATCATTTTGTTTTCTCACAACATGAATCATGTCATATGTCACTGTGTCTTGCATCACACCAGTCATTATGTTATTTGGTAACGGAAGTTCTTTATATTCTAGTAACTTGATTATAATTTGATTAATAATGATGTTTTGCAGCCAAATGTCAGCGTGGGTGCCACAGTACCTCTGAAATTACCTCAATCAAGTAAGAAACCGAATGTCTGGAACGTAGATGTGGTTGATGATGACTTGATTGATGAAGATACACTGTTACAAGAAGAAGATTATGCCAAACCTACCACGGCAACGCTAAAAGGTAGTAGAATATATAATATGTTTCAATACTGTCTTCCAACAATTAGATATTTGTTGGTTATATGTTTCTCATATTTTCGAAACAAGAATTTTAGAAAATCTGGATGAAAAGCTCAATCCTTCGGGTGAAATGAAGAAAAGAAGGCCATGTAAAAATTGTACATGTGGTTTGGCTGAAATGATAGAATCTGAAAAAGTTACAGCTCAAGTAAAATCATCGTGTGGAAATGTTAGTTTTTAATTATCCATATTTTCCTATAATGGCTTGTATCTTATAAGTAAAATTGATATTAGCTGGCTTTAACTTCAAGGTTTTAGATTGCAACTATCCAAAAAAAAGAAGTATTTTAATTTTAGTGTGGCCTTGGTGATGCATTCCGCTGTTCAACTTGCCCATATTGGGGCTTGCCTCCTTTCAAACCTGGAGAAGAAGGCAAAATCATGCTAGGAACGATAGATGACATTTGATCGTTATTCTTAGTCTGCTTAGAATGATTTTGGTGCAATATGTTTGTTGAATTATGTGCTTTATTTCAGTGTTATATAGATATAACTATATAAACATTTGTAAACTTGTTGAGAATTTATATTTCCAGCTTGCGTAGATGAATTCTAATGAAATTATTGTATACATTAAGTGAATAATATCGATTGTGGGATTAAAACTATTAATTTAAGATATCCATTGATTTCTTTTAAAAAATATAAAGCTGAAAGAATGTAGTGGATAATATGGGTTTTCATAAATTTCCTAATTGTTAAAACTGAGAACTTTTCAGACTTAGAAAAAAGTTGGAAATTATTTGATCGGATTTCATGCTTTTTCATAAATTTTGAATAATGCTGAACACGATGCAGTTCAGCATAACTTATCTGATACATTTAATAATTAATGTAATCATAGACAACTTCAACAACAGTACCTCTGATCATATATTTGTTGTTAACTTTTATTTTTAACTAATGATAGCAGTGAAACTATTCTTTTTATTCATAAACAATGGCGGGAATCAATTACATTTTTGTATTTTATAAGAATTGTCATAACTGTGAATCTATGGTTTATTACTGAAATGCTGCGGGTTTATAATATGTTTTGCTTCTAATAAATTTTCTTTGTAAGTTTGATATTTTCTAGTGGTTTCATCTTCCAGGTATTTTTTCAGAATGTGGAAAATTTTTCATGAATATAGGGTGTGTTCTTTAAGACTTTAAGACAGACACAATTAGTTCAGATTTTGGTTATTAGCATAATTCTTTGCAGTTTTTGAAATCTTCAAAAAATAAATGATTCCTAGCCAAAAATATGATAGGAAGTTTCATTTTATTTAATTCAGTCATGTTGTACATTATTGCGCTTATGTTTTTTCGTAAAACGTAGGGCAGAAATGGATTTGATACAGCAACATTGCTATTAGGATCTGATCTGCGTTGATCACAGAACTTTTCTGATGCACTACACTTCGATTTTATTTATCACTTATTTGCTTATCACAAGTTAATCTGAATGGTTGTCATTGATCGTTTTGTGTTAAATTTTTGAATTTTAGGGAATGCCTATTGCTGACTTTCTCAAAGATCTACCATCGAGTAATAAAGCCAATTTTTCTTCTTTCTTGAAACAAGTAATTTTGTTTACTGATTGATTGATAAGAAGTTAATCTTAAAGATAATTTGCGCTACAGTATAAAATTCATAATACAAATAGAAATGCACTAAGACAGAAAAAAAATGAATGTATCATTCAGTAGTTTTTAAAAAGAAAAATCCATGATTCAGTTAACATAGGTTGTTTACTATTTTTTCAGGTAAAACAGTTGTTATGGAAATCTTTTTGTGATTTCTCTATCAAATAATTTATATTTTTCTTTTATTGTAATTCTTCGGTTTGATTAAAATTATATTAAGATTTTTTGGTTTTGCTCAAAGGAGTGCTAAAAGTTAGAGATTTCATTTTTGTAATTATAATTTTTTTTTTTCTTTTTAGAATGGAAAGGCGGTAGTAGCCCGTATATCTCAACAAACAGATGATGAAAAACGAATAGTTTTTGACATGAGACCACATTTACTAAGATATTTGCAGTCAAACTGGGGAAATAATCCAACTTGTACATCGGTAAGTTTGCATATTTCGACTTTTTGATTTCTGATCAGCAAAAAATTTCCAGTGATGGGACAATTTCTTACTGTTGTACTTCTACTATTTGTATCAAAATTATAGGTCATCGCTATTGTTATTCTTTATCGCTGGAATTTAAACTATTATAAATTTCTATTTTGTTCACTATATGCTGCATAGTACATTATCAGATAATGTATAATGCGAAATAGTCGTTAAAGAAACTGCCACAAAAATTCAGGGATTGAATAATTTAAATTTAAATTTGCGAAGAACTTTTCATTTTCTTTCTTGCGATGGCATGATATTTATGGTTGCGCCATCAGTTCTAGTTATCGTGAAGTAAACTGGTTATATTTTCTAGAGTAATCGACCAACACGTTCAGAGCGAAAGCGTACATCTGATGTAAGCAATAACCCAGCCGATGAAAATGAAAATACCACTTCACGTGCAAAAACGAGGAGAAGAGAATGATCCCTACAGTCCATACTTTTTCTAAAAATTGATTTCATATGTTTTGATGCAGTACTTATCACATTTAACCACTATGATTATCTTTACTAAAAGATATTCGATTTTAGACATTGTTTAGTAATTGAATCTAATTTCAAATATTTTTGTTTTTGATATTAATAGTGATTCTTTTCTGGCCTTTTGAGTGAAGCGGTTTTTGCTTTTTACCCTCAACCTGTTTTAATGAAGGATTATCTTTTATTCATAATACATAAGCATAATGGAATGACAAAATTATCTATATTAATCACTGCATAAAATACATACATTTCTAAATCTAGTGAGAACTAACAAACACTCTTCATGCATATTTATTCTTGCAGGTCATTTTATAACTTCTGCATAAGGTCTTTGGTATGCTGCATTTTTCCTTTTCTTTCACTCACTTGTATTTATTATCGATCTTACATATATATATATTTTTTTTTATGTATTTTTTTTTTTTTTTACTTAAATATTGAAACGATTCAAATAGAATTATTCATCGGCATAAAATATGATTTGATGAGAAAAAGAACATCCATGTTTCGTTTCTTTTTTTTTTTTTTTAAAACAATATCCATTTTTCATTCATCCTTGTCAAAATTCTGTAATTTATAAAACTTTGTCATGATTAATTGATGTATATGTTCAAGCTGTTTCAAGTACAAATGAAACAGCTCAATTTCTTGTTCAAAATGCCGAATTGCAAAATTTGATAACATTTTCTCTTCACTTATTCCCTGTACGGTTTCAGGAGATTAAATTTTTTAAAATTTCTTCTATTCCTAAATTATAAATAACCGTAATCTTGCTTGCATGACATGCTTTGCCAGGTAAACTTTTTGTTAAATTGAAAGAGGGAGGAATTCTTCAGTTCACTAGTTGTCAATCGGTATTTCTGGTTAGGACTTACAAATTTTATTTTGTCTTTAAGACCGGTGATAAAGTTAAAGGCAGAGATAGTTATGATATTTACCAATCGATATAAAGTTTTTGATATGAAAAATTCCCATTTCCTTAAAACTAGAAATTGGCAAATCCTCCATCATATTCTTAGCTTATTTACAATTCATGGGAAGTAAATGATGATCGACTTAAAAATTACAAACCTTCAGTCATCAGCGACTCCGATATATTGGTTTGGAATTCCGGAATTGTAAATTCTGTATACTCGGATTTCTCTGCTGATGAGCTTCTTGAAATTTGAAAATTGATTTCAATATGGAAATGACTAATCTTGAAACGATGGGAAGCTAACTGATGTCATTTTTATTCATTGTCAGAGTGTTCCACATTCCTATTATCGATGACTAATAATTTTCACATTTATTAAGACACGCAACGCACATCACTATTCTATGAAAATTTCTTCATTCGATAGAAATTACTATCACCATCATCTGGTAGTTAACTAAGTCCAAGATATAAGTTTCATTTTTACCTACTTTCGTTTCATTAGCAAAATATTCACTTATCACTGATTAACATTTTATGGTATAATTAAATTAATTACTTGTCTATAATTTAAATAATTACTTAAATATCCTTTCATTTTCTTTTTCCTTACCATACAGAAGAGTTAAATTAAAATAATACAAATAAGGAAAACTTTATTCGTTGTGAAAACGTATGTTTTGTCGTCGAATAAGATGAAAGCAATTCACAGGAAGAATTATTGAGAATTTTTGCAACATTTCCATTGCGCCTTAATAGCATTTCTGGTGTCAATGTGCAATTTTGATTTCGAACTAATGGTATTGAACTGAAGTATAATAATTGATAAGTGCTGAAAGAGTAGATGATAACAAATTGATCTTATTTGGAAAGGGTCAAATGAATTTGACTCAAATTATCAGCATTTGGATGTACAAATGGCAGCAGTTTGAAACTCTTAGAGTTAAAAACGATTAGGCAATGTCTCTCAGTCCTTCCTTCATGTGAATTTAAAAGTTACATAGAATAAGGTTTGCTTTTTTTGTATTATCAAATAAATTCCTGCATATCATACGTGATTTGATATGATGATTGATTTCTATCCGCGTCCCTTCCCGCGGTTTTCTGTTCCTCTACCATCATCATTGGTGAGATTTTTGCAACACCTTGATTGCTGTCATCCTGCAAATAATTTAAAATTAATGCTAATAATTGAATGGTAAAAATTCAGATTGAAATAGAAATGAAATTTGCAATAAAATAGTTTATAAAGAATTCAAAAATTTAAATTTCCGAAAAATCTCAGCCATGCTAATTTACATCACAATATATATTTAATAGATCTTCTAATCTAATTAAATTCGTTTCCACTTTAGAATTCTTCAAAACTCTGCAATTTGAAATTATAATTTTTAAGGAGTACTTGCTTTCTTCAGAGTAGCTTCTACAACTTCGGGCCGAGTGTTCTTTGAGATGTTTACCGCGACTGTATTTCGATATTCATTTACAACTGAAACTATTTCATCGTAGAGGTGGAACGAATTTTTCTTATTTGTACTAAAAAATACCATTTAGTCCGCGTGTATTCAATTTGCACTGCGCGGATTACTTTGATAATAGCAGTTAATGTAACTTAAAGAATTTCATTTCTTACTCTTCGAAACTTAACCATTTATTACCGCTGTCACCACATTTTTGTGATAGTAATGTTTTCAACACGTTTGAAATTTGCTTGTTACATCAAGTAAATAAAAATTTTGTATTCAATTAAAAAATTTGTTGCCTTTCAACTGTTTGTTTCTCAGAAAGATATTCCAATGCAATATGATACGTTGACTGTAAAAACAGTACTTTCTTATTTATTTTTGAAATTTGAAACTTCACTTTAAAAAAAAATTTATCGGGAAGTTGAAATACAATTAATGCATCGATATCCTGCTTGTTAAACAAAGCAATTTATTAAATTATTGATTATTTTTAATTTTGCTTCTCAATATTTCTAGCTTCTCAATACTGGGAACAACTCAAATTCAAAGCCTTTAGCAATTCTCAGTTTTATTATTTGAAAAAGTACCACTGGTGTCATTTTGATTGTCACAATGTTTCACTTCACTGATATGCTCCATAGCTTTTTGTGTTGGCTGCGTACTGCCCACTAAACTTTCTTTTTTCATATCATCTCTTATCGGATTCTGAGAGAATTTTTCCTGAGAGAATAAATAGCTTAGACAGTTATATAACTTTTTTGTATAACTGCGTATCTTGTACGTAGTTATACAAAAAAACCGTTAAAAAGTAAAATTTTTCTGAGTTTTTTTTTTTTTAAATCCCAGATTTACAATCGATTATAGAAGCATTCTTGAATGAATTATGCAGCATGAAAGAAGCAGAAAGAAGGATGCTTGCAATATTGTGCTTTTTGGTGCTAATTTCAAAGAGGTGCAGGAATGCCTGAAACTTTTGGGATGAATCCAAAATACCATTGAAGGGATTTAAAAGCAAATATTACTGGCTCAGCTGATGATGCAATAGCATTTTGTTGCTGTATTACTTGGGTTCGCCTAGTTCGGCGAAAATAGATAACCAAAAAAAATGAGAGTGCAGCAAATAATATGGTGCTTAGGATTGATAAGGTAAGTATGATATTCCACCTGAAAAACATTTCCGCCAGAATTAATTCAAGAGTTTGGCAATACATTGCTCTTTCCCTTACATTCGTAATTCCTTTTCAAGATTCTCTACAAAACTGGATTATCCTGAATTCTGTGCATTTTTTAAAGAATAAAATCTAATTTATAAGAAAAATGAAAAAATCGTGATATTTTTGTGTAAAGAATCAAACTGATGATTTTTAATAGCCATACATGTTGTATGATGAAATGAGGAATGGAATTGATGTGATAATTCCAACTGCTATTTTAGCTAATAGAAAATAGAAATGAAGAGATTTGTTTAGTTCTAAAATTTAAAATTGGTGCCACTTTCATAAAAATAAATGTTATGGAAATTTGTAAATTTTTATATTTCTCTCCGTCAACTATGCAAATGTGATGGATGATTGACAAAAAAATATAAAGTGGATTTTAGATTGTTTAATTAATCATTGTTCACTACTGCCATAATGAAAGTTCCACGGGCTCTCTTCGTCATGATGTTCATTTTATTATGCAGAAGTGGAAGTTATGGCGATGAAAGTCGTAAGCAAGAATTGGTCTCTTTTTAGTAAGAAACCACAGATCAGCTAGTTAAGGCACCACATCAAACAGAGATTAAGTTCGTTTGTGATCAGTTAATGGAGAATGTCAGGAATTCTAAACTTATGATAAATTAGCAGGGAGCATCAGGAATCTAACTTGATGGTATTTCTGGAAGCACCAGAAATCTAGCTTGATAGTATTTCTGGAAGCACCAGGAATCTAACTTGATAGTATTTCTGGAAGCACCAGGAATCTAACTTGATGGTATTTCTGGAAGCACCAGGAATCTAGCTTGATAGTATTTCTGGAAGCACCAGGAATCTAACTTGATGGTATTTCTGGAAGCACCAGGAATCTAACTTGATGGTATTTCTGGAAGCACCAGGAATCTAGCTTGATAGTATTTCTGAAAGCACCAGGAATCTGGCTTGATGATATTTCTGGGAGCACTCAGGAATCTTGATAGTATTTCTTATTTCAGTAATTTTATTGCAGCAGAAGATAGACAAGACGAAGAGATAGCAACGGAACAGTTTAAATCAGCATCAATTAACCCAGAAAATAATCCAGAGGACGAAAATGCATTTGTGGCATTACGTGCTGGTAAAAAAGCAAAAAAACCTGCCGCCGCCCCTGTTGCCACCGACGCTGCTGCCACCTCTACTACCGCTGAAGCTTCAGAAAATGTTACCGAAAAAGTAGCCACGACGATGAAACAAACGACCGTACAGCCGACAACTGTAGCGCAAAAAGAAACGGAAAAGGCAGAGGACATGGCGGAAGGCCAAGAGGCGGGGGTAACAGAAGCAGTAACGGAAATGGGCGCTGAAGCAACAACAGAAGAAAGTGACAGTGCACAAAGTGTTTTCTACGTGCCTGAAATGAGTGCGTTTCAGTGTGCATCAATGAAAATGTCACAATTCCGTCAACTACAACTTTCTACAATTTGCAAATACAATCATACAATGCAATTGCATCCATCCACTAAAATGCCTGAATGCACATGCATTGATACATGCAATGAATACATTAAAATATTAGAAAAGTTTTAAAATTTACAAAGTAATCGTTGAAATGAACAATATTTTTTAGGTTTCATGATGCAGATACTGACTAGTCAGCTCTTGGCGAATTATTACATATTTGGCTTATAAAAATCGACAGAAGACATTTGCCGGAAAACAGTTCAGATTTTCATTACCATTTTTATTGTGACCCATTTTTGGTCATCGAACATCAGAAATTAAGCCTCACTTTCATCTTCACTAATGCATATGTTGTGAAATACAAATTCTGATCCGTAAAAATAAAACATAGCTGCCTTCCATTATGATATAATGACAACAATAATGCATTCTGATATGATTGTAACAACATTCACAACATCTATTCCAGATATTTTGATAACAGCTATTCCAGATATTTTCCATTCCAGATATTCCTTTTCACACCGACTATAATTTTATATAATTTCCCACAATGCAAGAAAAAATTTGAAATTCCAGATTTATAATTTATCTTCTTGGAGCACCTGTATTACCATTGTGATAAACAATGATATCTAAAGCTTAACTATCCTTGCATATAGAATTGTTAAGGATGTGATAATTGGCAAATATTTCTATTTTTATACCTATTTATTCTTGTGTCATATTGCATTTAATAATCAGTACATTCAATCCATCTGAATCGTGCATTAACATTCAAGATCTAATTTCTGTAAGTAAAAATTCCGATTTTAAGGAATTAGATTCATATGAACAAACTTCAGTCCTTATCAGTGATATCATATCAGAAAACATCAAAAAAGATTATTTAGATAAGTAATCTTATGTTTACGATTATTTCGTTAATTTATGATAATGTCATAAAATAATTTATTTCTTGCCTGTAACTTTCTATTTTCAACTGTTTCGTGAAAGTAATAAGTTTGATTGATAACTTTGTTTTCAAATACTCTCACCTAATTGGATTCTTATTGAAAAGCTGCTTGATTGATTCTTAGTTCTAAATTGTTGAATAACCAAAATTCCGCGAGATGACATGAAACAATCGTCAGAGATAAAATTAAAATAAAATTAGATAAAAATATTAAGATAAAATTAGATAAAATTTTACCGATTTAGCCAATTAATCTGATTTCATTAGGTCCATTTCGTACTTTACTTCTTTATACACTGCAACTGGTTTCAAGCAAAAGTGGTGCAAAAGAAGTTTCAAATAAAACAAAACTTGCAGTTTTATATTAATTCTTGTCCGCTCAAAAAACTTTTAAAAAAACAACAATAAAGGTCAACGATCCTTTATGTATTTTGTTTCCATATATTAAAATTTTTTAAAATTTAAAAAAAAAAAGAAACAATTTAAAGTAGCTCAATATGCTTGCATGTTTCCTGTAGTGTAGTCGTGTCTTGATATCCATTAGTATATATACTAAAATCAGTAAAACATATCAGTTTATAAGTTTATTAACAGGTATTATTCAATTTTTACATCGATTTTAAAATATACATTAAAGGATATGAAGCTAATTAATAAGACTTCAATGGATAGTCAAGAGATAATCCCTGATGAATGGTTTAGAGTTCCTGTAAAAATTCCCAAAGAATAGCTTAAAGTTTGCAAATGACATGTAATTCTTGTTCTTCAGAAGCATGCGACTATCATATAGAATAGTTTTTGTTAGTGAATTTCAAAATATCTGGAATTGGCCTAGCATATACTAGCCAAGCTAGCCAAGCAATACTACAAATAGAATTGAGTTGTCATGTACTATTGAAATGGCTTTTATGCAACATTCAGAAATAAATGTTTTCTGCTCTTTAACATAGTTTACAGTATCCATTACGACATTATCTCCTGTCCGTTTTTTATGCTAAATTCGATATGTGTGCGTGTGTCTACAAATGACTACGATTATTAAAAGATTTCCAGCTGATATCAGCAGGTGGTTTTCATTTGAGGAAATGAAACCAATGCATCTGAAGTCCAAATATGCCCTTCGTTTAGTCAGATACCGTATCAATTATTCACTGGTGTCCTTCGTATGGATTCCACATGACAGCAACAACAGATACCACTCAAACGTGCTATAGGCCGAGCAGCATTTTACGGTTTGTCTGGTGGTTTAGGTAGGATACTGAAATGTTGCTTATTGAGGCGGTGATTTTGTGGAATGAATATGTTTAAGATATGTATAGAACTGTTTATGTTTTTTTTCCCATACTGTATTTTTACGGTAGTCAATTTCTATCCATCTTTTTCAGTTAGACAAAATGGCTATGGTAATTCCGAAATCTGGATATGCTCGTTTCCTGAAAGAAGGTGCACAGGTATATTTTTATAAAGCTTAAATTTGCAAATTATCATTGGTCTCTGTGTTTTTTAAAAAATGATTTCTTTGTCTCTTTCATTCTTTTCACTTATTTTTTGAATGATTTGCAGCATTTCAAAGGTATCGAAGAAGCTGTACAACGTAACATTGAAGCATGCGTGGAACTTTCTTCTCAGATTCAATCAGCATTTGGGCCAAGTGGTACTTGATTATGTGTCAACTCAATTAGTTTATTCAAAATGATGTTAAGCATATCGAGAATTTTTGCCTTCAATTGAACTTATATCATTGCATTTTGAATTTATATTAACATATCAATTGACACGGATGTTTAGGTATGAATAAAATGGTAATCAATCATATCGAGAAGCTATTTGTAACAAACGATGCTGGAACGATCTTGAAAGAACTTGAAGTTCAACATCCAGCAGCTAAAATGCTTGTTATGGCCTCTCAAATGCAAGAGAAACAGATCGGTGATGGCACGAATACAGTGGTTATTTTCGGTGCTGCATTATTGGAACATGCATCTCAGTTGTTGAACATGGTGATTATTTGGGTCTAATGTACAGTAATTTATTGCTAGTGACTACTGCAAACTAGGTCATCCTAAATTAATAGTACAAGTGGGACATATTTCTTTGGAAAATAGATCTAGAGGAAGTTTTTCGATAGTAAAATTTTTTAAGTATCTTGATAGTCATGACAGTAAGTATGGAGAATTCAAAATTATCGTAAGTGGTTCATGCATTTTAGTGGTCTTCAGGCTTTTTACGCTTAGCAATGGTTTTTTTTCCAAACTGCGAAATTTTGCAGGGTTTGAGTCCTTCTGAGATTGCTGATGGATATGAGAGTGCAGCTGATAAAACATTGGAAATATTGCCATCACTAGTTGTAAAAAAGATTGATAATCTGCGAGACGTTGAAGTAGTGGAAAAATGCCTGAGATCGGCAATAATGTCGAAACAGTACGACAATGTTGAATTTATTTCACAACTGGTTGCCAAAGCTTGTGGTAAATCTTTTGCAGCTTTTTATCTTGTATGAAACGCGAAATTACCAAATTTGAAGGTATGGGACATGGTGAAAATACCGTTTTTTTTTTTACATCGATAAGGAATTGTCGAAGTGGTGCATGTCGAAGTGGTGCATGTTCGGATAATATAAAAGCAGATTCTTGAGGCAGTGAATGGTAGTAGTAGAACGCAAAAAAAGCAAAATTCGAATCTTCTAGTCTTGATAAAATTTCATTCCGATCAAAATGTAGCTATTTTTTCACAAACGCTAAATGATCAGGTCATATAATATAAAAAATTTATTTCAGTTCAGATTGTGCCAATGAATACATTTAATTTCAACGTGGATAATATTCGCGTATGCAAAATTCTTGGTTCATCTGTTCAGTCATCAAAAACAATGAATGGAATGGTTTTCCTACGTGGAGCTGAGGGTGAAATCAAAAAAATGGATAAAGCTAAAATTGCTGTGTACACTTGTCCATTTGATTTAACACAAACAGAAACGAAGGTAATCAGGATGGCGATAAAATTTTCTTAAATTTTATGAGAAAGAAAATAGCATTCTTACCGGGGTTGTTCACTATTTTTAAACATGTCTTGATATGCTTGTAAGATTTAGCTCTACATATTATCGAAAGGAAGGGTAATAATAACTTCAGTTGTCATTCTGCTGATAATAATAACTGTTAAATTTCTTTCGGAAATATGTGTAATTATATTTTAAGATTGTTTAGATGTGTGAGCTTCGTTTTCCATAAATTTAATTTTTAGGGCACAGTTTTGCTGGAAAGCGCCGATGATTTGCTGAAATTCAGTGCTGGAGAAGAAGCTGAAGTAGAACTTGTTGTAAAAGCTCTGGCTGAGAATGGTGTTAATGTTGTGGTAGCCGCAGGAAAATTTGGTGATCTCTATGTTCACTTTTTGAACAAATATAAAATTATGGGTGTTAGACTAACTTCAAAGTTTGATCTCAGAAGATTATGTCGAACCACTGGAGCTCAAGCGCAGGCGCGAGTGGTGAGTATTTCTGTCATATTAAATATATTGAAAACATTTAGAATTTAGTTTCTGTAATACTTTCTATGTTTGGACATGTTTCTTCTTAAGCAAATTCCAACTCTTTTTTACTAAATGAATAGTGAAATGCTATCATCATTGCTGGCTGTATCTGATGAGGTAAAAATTAATTTGAATTATTTTTTTATTTCTTATATTGTCACGTTTCATGCCATCACGGTGATTGAGAAACAATTATATAATTATAGTAAATGCATTGATTTGCCAATGTATAAAATACGAAATTAGTGAAGTTCATTCATTCATCACTGTTAAAATAAAATTGTGATCTATCGTCATAAAATTGATATTTTTGAAAAATCTCAAATTTAATACGTTCAGTGTGTTCCACCACAAACTTCTTATGGCGAATGTGATCGAGTATATATAGACGAAATAGGCGAAACCGAAGTGACGGTATTCGATAAGTTGAGTGAGCGAGGATATGTTGCGACGATTGTTATTAGAGGTTCGAGCCAGTCCCGAATGGATGACCTTGAGAGAGCCATTGACGACGCAGTTAATACTTATAAAGCACTCACAAGAGATTGCCAGGTTTGTCTTTTCTTTTTTAAAAGTAGTTGATTGAGATATGTTTAAAATCTAAACTTCTATAATCAGTTGTATAAGATTTATATAGTCTCATTTTTTACAAGAATATGATTCACTAAGCTTAGAAGACGGTGTAGTATACTGGTCAGTTAATTGATTTGGACCTTTTTAAAGCTAAACTAGAATGAGTAAATGGAACGGATGGTTCGATTCTCACTATGTTTCTTTCTCGAGAAACTCATTACTGCTTGCACTGGTATTCAATTGTTAATAGCAAGCAGCGCGTAATTAGTTAGACAATTCTGATGATAAAGTTTCGTAATGCAGTTAAAAGATTCTTTGCATTGCAGTTGCTTCCTGGTGCCGGGGCCGTTGAGGTTGAGCTAGCTCGACAGATAGAATCATTTGGTGAGAAGTGTGCTGGACTTGAACAGTATTCGATCAAAAAATTTGCGCATGCTCTGGAAGCTTTGCCAAAACAAATTGCCGAGAATGCTGGATTAGATGTAAGTGAAGTAATTATATTCTACTTGTAATCGTTCATTGGTATAAAATCGTAAATATAGAATTTTTATCTGCTATATTCGATCATAAATTTCAGCCAACTGAAATACTTTCTAAAATTTATGCTGCTCATCAAGAAGGCCAGAAAAATGCCGGAATCAATCTCCTTACTGGGGATGTAATGGATGCTGTAGAAGGAAATATCTATGATCTATATAGTGGTAAAAAATCTGCCATCAAATTAGCTGCAAACGCTGCGATTACCATTCTTAAAATAGACCAGGTTTGTATTTAATGCCTTCAAAAGTTAGATTTTCGAACTGACTGAATATTTTTTGCTAGCTACAGTGCATATCGAAATACATTATTTAGTCTTTTTCATTTTATCTCAACAATATTGACTGCCACTTGTGGCGTAATTTGAATTGATTTCATTCATTTCGCGTTTTATTACATTATTGTTTCTTTCTGAATATTTAAATAATGGTGAAGAAGCTATTATTTCATCAATAGGATTGCCATAAAAAGAAACGCATTAAATCTTTAAATTTATTTATGAGATAAATAAGGAATGAATTGGTGCATTCAGATAAATTCATTTGTTTTTTCAACTTTCTGCATTTCGGACAAAATTTTGACAAATTTTCAGATTATTATGTCCAAACAGTCGACTGGGGGGCCAGCACCGCGACCAACGAAACCATCTGATGAAGCGGATGAAGACTGAGCTGGAACAGTTTAATTCAATTCATTTATAAACATTTATTTGATTATTCAACTTATCAAAAAAATTGAAATTGTTATTTCATGTTTACTTCATCTTCCTTTCAATGTGAAGAAATTTTATGTTGTTTAATAAAGATTTTTGCAAGACGGGAAATTATTTGTTAATGATTGTGCGGTCCAATTCTACATCTCTCAGTTCATATTAATGTGTTAACAATATCACAACGATATCCGTCCATATAAAGTTAGTAAGATAAGATATGGCTAGGCTTTCCATATTGCTAAAACTTTATGAGATATCTTCCTGGAATCATGAATATCGGTACAGTAGTGCTGCTGCAACCTTTCATTTCCGTCTTATTCATATATCAATTAGCCATCGAGAAATTACGTTTTGTCATGTAGATGGAATATAATAATAATGGGATGTAGTGAAAATGTAGTAAATGTAATAATCTCAGAAGCGAAAAACGATATTTGCTTTCTTTGAAACAATTATCAGCATGAATTTGATAACAATGAATTAAACTTACAGTTTTGGGTGTGGATCATAATTTCTAGTCACTCTGATAGAGTAGACCATTTACATTCATCTTACTAATTCAACGCATTTATTCACAATGTCTTCCAAACTTCCGTATAAAGTTGGTAAGTTGTTTTGTCTCTTATTTGATTTAATTTTGTCAGCTAACAGTTTGTAAGCTGTTGTTATGCTGTTCCATTTATCTGCATATAAGAAAAACTGAGTTTTTAGTTTGAAATTTCCAGAAAGCTGTCAGTATAAGAGAGGTTTCATCACAATAAGTTAATAGTGCTAATAAATTAGTTGTCGCTGATTCCTCAATTGATTTGGAAATACTAATTGTATATTTAGCTGATATAAGTTTGGCTGAATTTGGGCGCAAGGAAATAATAATGGCGGAAAATGAAATGCCTGGTTTAATGGCGATGAGGAAGAAATTCGGGTCAGTGAAACCATTAAAAGGAGCACGTATTGCTGGTTGCTTACATATGACCATTCAAACTGCGGTACTAATTGAAACATTAATAGAACTTGGCGCCGAGGTATGATTTTTTTTTCCAAAAATTAAGTTCATAAAATGTGTATATGAGTTAGCTTCATGTCGAAAACAGTATAATAATGACAGGAAATAATAATGTAGATAACATGAAAATAGCAAAAAATTTACAATAGATATATACTATGATGGTTTTAATTGGCTTAATATGTTTTTTTATGTGCTTTCCTCTACTTTCAGGTCCAGTGGTCATCATGTAATATATTTTCAACCCAAGATCATGCTGCTGCTGCTATTGCAAAACGAGGCATTCCTGTTTATGCATGGAAAGGAGAAACGGAAGAGGAGTATGAATGGTGTATTTTGCAGGTGATTGTTGCGTAAATTTAAACTATGTTTTAATTCCCATCTCTTTCAGTTATTTATTTTTCCCGTAAAAAATGATTTATTCGAAAAGTTCTCGTACTTTTCTATTAACATTCAACATTCTACAGCTTAGATATCTGCATAATGTGGTTATGAGAATTGAATTTCTTCACCTTTTTTTTCAAATTGATCACTGTATTTGTGACATCATACTCTTAACAAAAACATAGTTACAAAAAATTTTTGACATGCAGTTTCAATGAAGTAACTATTAAGTAATGAGTATTTTTATTATTTAAGCTAACTCAAAAAATTTCAGACGTTAGTATTTAAAGATGACCAACATTTGAATATGATTCTGGATGATGGAGGTGATTTAACTAATTTTGTACACCAAAAATTCCCCCAATATTTGTCTGGAATTTATGGTCTAAGTGAAGAAACTACTACAGGCGTGCACAATCTTTTCAGAATGTTCGCTGCTGGGAAATTAAAGGTTAGTTTTTTACAAAATATTTTTGAAAAAGTCAAGTTGGTAATGGATTCGAAGTTTGCGGTTTGAATCCTTTTTATATAAATATGTTGCTTATTGATTCGGATAGTGTCACCACATATTTTTATTTTTTTTGTTAATCTGTACTCTTTTTGAATAGTATAAATGTTGTTCCAAAGTTTTTAGCTTACTGTACGTTCTTCTATGCAGTTTTTGTACAAACACAAATTAGGTACCAGCAATCAATGTGAATGACAGTGTCACCAAATCAAAGTTTGATAATCTGTATGGAATTCGAGAATCATTACCGGATGGTATTAAACGAGCAACGGATGTAATGATTGCTGGAAAAGTTGCTGTTGTAGTAGGTTACGGCGACGTTGGAAAGGGAGCTGCTGCTTCACTAAAAGTATTTGGCGCACGAGTGATTGTGACTGAAATTGATCCAATCAATGCTTTACAAGCTGCTATGGAAGGTACTATATTCATTGATTAATGATGATATTGTTTTAGGATTCAATGGTAAATGCCATTTTTGATATAAATTTTATATAAAACATAAAATTTATTGCAAATCTATTTTGCTACCTATTGCAGCAATATGGAAAAATGAGATGATGTGGGTTTTTGTAATAGCATGCGGTTACCATTAATTATCTGACAGGCGTTTCACTTTCATTTTATTTATATACAGGGAACTTTTGGGCAAAATGATCATTTTACATTTAGGATATGAGGTTAAAACTTTGGAAAATGTGGCATCTATAGCAAATATCGTAGTCACTACAACCGGTTGCAAAAGCGTTGTTCGAGGAGAGCATATGCTCGAAATGCCCGAAGACGCTATTGTTTGCAATATTGGACATTTCGATGTCGAAATTGATGTAAACTGGTTAAATGCAAATGCGATAGAACGGGATACAGTAAAACCTCAGGTATTTTGTGCATTTCTGTTTAAATTAGTAATAATCGAGCGGCAAAGAAGATTAAAGGCTTACCCAACTTTTTTTTATCCTTTTTAGAGAGGAATGGAGTAAAACAGGTCTTGCTTTGTATATGTTTTGAACTATTCTGCGATTTTAAAATATTCTGCATATTTTACCTTATTATCCTGACTTCACTTCAGTATTCTTTTATATGATAAGTGGCCTTTACAGGTTGATAGATATCTATTGAACAATGGAAGACATATAATAGTGTTAGCAGAAGGACGACTGTGCAATTTAGGTTGTGCTACAGGACATCCATCATTTGTTATGAGCACTTCGTTTACAAATCAGGTAATTTTATTGGATGATGGAAATCTTAATCCGCTTGATAAAGTGATGGACAAATTAAATTGAATCACTAAATTCAGTTATATATTTTCGACATAATTATGCAGTTTCCATAATTTTTGCACCATGCAATTCAAGTAGTCAATTTAGGTCAGGACATGCATCATTTATTATATTATTTTTTTTTTGACATAATTTTATAGTTTTCCAAATTGTCAGTCTGCCAATTACTTTACAACTTCTCCCTTTTTCTCTGTGACATTTTTTGAACTACAGGTTTTGGCACAAATTGAATTATTTACTACACACGGAACTCCGCGACAGTACCAAATTGGCGTTCATGTATTGCCAAAAATACTGGACGAAGAAGTTGCACGGCTGCATTTAGATAAACTCGGTGTTCAGCTGACAAAATTAACACCAGATCAAGCTGAATACCTTGGCGTACCCATCGAAGGACCATATAAACCGGATCATTACCGTTACTGATTCACTTCATACGCATTTCCCGTCTTCGCAACTTCATTTATGTTTGATTGAAGTGGTTGTTACTTACTTGTTTACATGTTATTACGTTCCAGGTTTTGCAGTTATGTTCCATACTGGGTGCCATATTTTCACTGGAATAAACATTTGTTTCCATTGATGGCATAGAGCACAATATATGATAAATTATAACACATTTTGTAAAGACTTCTTGGAATTCAATCAACTTATTAGGTTTTCTTTATTTTGAGATTTCTTTTTAAACTCAAACATTTCTGTACAATGTAACAAGAACAACATCCACAAAAAAAGAATATTACTGAAAACAAATCTCAAAAACATTTCAATCATATATTTATGCATACAACAGTTTTAAGAAATAGATGAGATTTTAGTCAATAAAGCGAAATCGATCGCTCAATATTTTATATTTTTCATCTTCTAGTGTCAAGACTAATGTCTGTGTGAAGGCATGTGTCATTTGACCAAGAACAACTTTTCCAACGGCAAGGACCACCAATGGACGTGCTTCGTCAGAACTGTCGATATACTGGCAATCTAGTGATTCCAGTCTGAAGATATTGGAATGATTTTTGGAAAAAAAAACTACTTTAATAAGATCAATATAATCTTAGAACTCTTTAAGTGCCCAATTTTCACTAATATCTTCAGGTAACAAGTGAGAGTGCACTAGTCGTATTAAGTTTTGGTACTGCTCATATAAAGTTGTCCGTAGTAAGCTAGTTCTTTCTTATTTATGTGGAATGATTGCTCTCATTCGTAACGTACTTTTCTGCAGTACTTTCCTTACTGAATTCTTTACAATTCTTCAAAGAAAAACTAAGGTACAGCGAACACAAACTAAAGCAAACTAATGTATAAAGCTAAACTTTTGAAAAGCAATTTCTTCCTCTCTATATGTGAATAAAATAGAAGATAAAGGAAGTGTTTGAAAAGAACTCACGTATGAGTGGAATCGGGTAAGCCATCGTAGAACTTGGCAATAATTTCCACTCCACGTATGGCGTTACCATTCCAAACAAGCATTGCTCCATCAGCGTACAAAAAATTCATCTTATTTCGCTTCCGATCAACAGCATCATAAAATAAATCCGTGAATTTCTTTGCTGCTGTACATGCCATTTCATCTTCTACTGCCAACTTTGACATTGAGATTCTTAAAACTGTAGAAGTGTCCTATTAGTTCATTAAAAGCCTGCAATGACAAGACTGCACCTAAATACATACTACGGTCATTTAATGCAAACAGAAATGATTACTGTATTCGTGATACAACACACCTAACTAACGAATCTCAGCTTTCGCATATATGAAGAAACTTACTAACTTGCGTGAATCTTTATATAAAAAGCTAACAAAGTAGCATAGTTTTGGCAACAAAATACAATATCACACTTAGAGAGAAATATAAAACAAAGATTGACAAAATAGGAAAAAGAAATATGAAATCGCAGAGGGCTGTAATAATTTTCAAAATACAATTATATGAATAAATTTAGCAGAAACATTAACACTTTTCTCTTAATCAATCAGACAAAAACAAACCTTACGCAAACTAACGCTTCTTTGTTCACGTTTTACGTCATCTTTCATCAACTGTAAATAAACGTGAATATGTACAGATACCCCTAATCACTAACAATCGGAACTTTTTTCAAACAATGATATTAAAAAATTAAAAACAATCATCCGGAATCAAAGTTCTGCTTTAAAGCTGTTATTGGCGGGCAAATACTCGCTCTAAGACCAATTATTGTTTGAATATGGGGTGAAGTATTTTTGATTTGCCTGTCTGAAATTTGCAATAGCCGACTGTCCGGAGATTTTCCGGTTTCATTAGGAGATTTTCCAGTTTCATTGGGAGATTTCCGAGTTTCATTGGGAGGTTTTCCAGTTTCATCGGGAGTTTTTCTAGTTTCATTAAAAATTTATTACTAATCTCTGCAAAAATAAGAATAAATTTTAAGGGAAATAAATTTATTGTTGTTTTCTGCTATCTCTTATAAGTTATTTGCTGTAAAATTAATCTCTCCAAAAAAAAAAAAAAAAAAAAACTTTTAAAAATGCAGTACAAAAGTTCTCGTTTGTTTGCTTCACTTTTTTTTTCGAGAAACTAAACTTTATTTGCTTATGCAAATTAGCAAGAAAGATTTTTATCCTTTTTTATGAATATTTTATTTCTTGAAGATCTGCAAAGAGTAATGGTCATAATAATCGGTGGTGCAAATTTTAGGTTGAATGATTTAAAACGAAATTTCATTTTATCTATTTTTCTATTATGGCTAATTTTTTTCACTGGTAGTTTCATTTCTTCTCAATTGTTTCCCTTATTTTTCGCTTTGTCTAAACAAAAGTTTGCGATATTCTACAGGAAATCTTCCCATCTCTGATCTCTTACTGCTTATGAGTTCTTTTTCCAAAGTTTTTGTGTATATGAGCTACAAAATATGAGTCATTATATCTAATTAAGCAATCTGTTTTAAGACTTTTTAACTTTTTTACAAAATGCCAGTTACAACTATTATTTGGTCAGCTTGTTTACTATAAATGATTATTAAGTTTAATCTATCTACAACTTAAGGAACTATTTACTTTGCTACTTCTTGTCTAGAATGAACTCCTTAAAAATAGTTTTTGAGTTCTAAACTAATTTAACTTTTAATTCTTTGTTCCGTTTAAACTGCAGTTAGTGACGAATCAACTGCATCAACTGGAATACTGAGAGATACCAGTGGTAATACTGATCGATCGATGATAAATCTTAACGATACAACACTGAATGAGACAAATAGTGAAGCAAATGACGTGAGGATTATTCTTTGTTAATTCCAACCATTTTTTGATTCATATTTTTGATAATACTTAAAAGCTTTTGGTGCAAATAAGAAAGATTCAGTGCAGTTTTATGCAATAATTAAAAATCGAAAACTTTCTCATTCACAAATTTTGGAAAAATAACCAGTGGAAATTTTAACACTTCATTTGGTATAACTGTAATCGATGGCTGACAATTTCAGTATTTCTAATATTTTTCAGTAATTTTAGAATTTTAATATTTTTGCACAGTTTATAAATTCTTTTGTACAATTGAAATTCAATGAAGTAAGATAGCAGCGAGAGTAAATCGAAGAAATTTTCTTACACCATTCAACACTTAATAGTTAGACAGTTTTTTTTAGATTGAACATCAGGTGTCTTATTTGTGTCGGGAGCAAGGGGCAGAAAAAGATTAGACTAAGAAACGGAAAGTAGAGATTAGTCTGTTATATCTTTCGGTGTAAATATAAGGAAACTTATAGTAGATTATAGTAATTAAGGTGGTCAAAATGCTGACCATCACGGCGAGAAATGAAATTGATCAGACGTTCTGCATTGGACAGCTATGCGTTTCACTTTTCACTTTTATTATCGTTAGTTTTTCTCTCATTTCTGATTATAAGTATTCGTTTACTGATTAAAAACTGATGCTTTTAGGTGGATAGGCTTTGAAAGTGAATAGTGCTTTGTCGTTAATTAGTATCTTTTGGATAATACTTAGCCGTAATTTTACATTTTGTGAAATTCCATTCAAGTAATTACGAATCAATAATATGGAATAGTTTTAATATCTTAAATTAAAATGTTTGTGAAATATGTTGCAATTTTCTGAGTTCTTTTATTTGATTACTATTCAATTTTGTAAAAAATTGGAAATAAAATAGAGCATTTTGGAAAGATGTCATATGTCATAGTGTTTGATTCGTTCCGCTGTCTGTTTTTTGATTATTTTTGTAATAAGCTCCAAAATATGAAATGCCATTCCATTTAATTATTGTTTTATAGATAATTTCACTCCCAACTATCGTCATTCTTTTAACAGTCTTTATCATATTTCTATGCAATATTTTTCGGCAAGAAAAAAACTATGAAATAATCGCAAAGAAACGATATGGATCTAGAAGGTTGTGTTGTATTTCTGATGGTGATAGATGAGTAAGAGAAAAATATGGTCAAGTTATGACTGTCAGAAGCAAAAAACAGAAAAGAAGGGGAAAACAATGATACATATTTAGGTGTAATTTTTTTTTTCAGACTGATGAAGTTACGATTAGATCAGCAAAATAGTTTCAAAGGGGCAGAGCCCGGGAGACTTATTAAACCAAAACTTGAAACCGAAAGAAATGTCGCTGTAATGAAACCACTCAGGTATCATTGTTCTTGCTCTTGAGTTAATGAGACTGGCTGAAAGAGTGCAGAGCGTTCAAATTAATCAAAATTCACTTGCATATTAATGACAGTTTTTCATGATTGTTTAATCAAAATTCATTGCTAACATTTTAAGCTTTGTCTGTTCCTCATTAATTTTTCATAAAACTTTTCCTCATAAAGAAAATGGAATGAAATAAAGTATTTCATTCCATTTTCTCATTTCTCATTTTTTTGGTAGTTTTAAATCACAGTGAAAATTCACTGTGATTTTATGCCATTGATCTGTGATGCAAACAACTAATTCCGTAATGAAGGAACATATCAGAGGAAAGTGATTTATCACGTTCCGTAATGGTAAACGCGTCGTCAGAGCAAGAGGATCAGAATGGTAAGAAGAGGAAAAGGTCACAGGTCAAGAAAAGAAAACATTATTAGCTGTCATTTGGTGTTTTTGCTTTCTTGAATTTCTATATGATACACTCATGGTTTAGTTTTACTGCACTAAAACATTTTTGCTATATAAATCAGATATGTGAATATAATTAGTGCTGATTAGCATCTTTGTTAATACAGTATTTGTGATTATCTGACCTAAAAAAAAACACAAGTTAAACTTTGATAGTAACATCCATCAATATGGTTATGATGTGAACTGATTATTATATTACAATAAGACAAAACATCACTTATTTTTACCGTAAACTATCTTTGTACTAATTGATAGCTAACTGATAAAGATGCTTCAAATTAGGTTGTATATGAAATGAAAGTAAAAACTTCCCATGTTTATTCAACATTGTTGTTCACTGCTTCCAATTTATTATTATATCTCTTGATCCATTTTCGATTCCCTATTCTATACTTGAATTTTAATATACAGTTTAGTTTTAAATACTTTTTTTCTCCGTAGTCGAAAATTCAAATTATAATTTAACGCAAATATGAAGAAAGAATTTCCCGGAAAAAACAGATTTCAAAAAGAACTGAAGTAATGCAAGCACTTGGCTTTTTAGATCACAGTTCATTTGGTAAGATTCAGCAAGCTTCGAACCAATTTATGCATTAAAACTTATTGAATTAAAAAAATCTCTTTTGATTTGAAAATTAATATCTTAGGGGATAAAAAGAAAGAAATGAAAATTACTTGTGAAAAGGACTAATTAAGAAACGATTTGGAGTAGATGATGAGTATATTAAATTGCCAATCATTAATTTGTAATTTAAACTAATGTTATGGATGCAACGCGGATAAAAGCATGAATAATTTTACCGAGATATTAATAGTAAATCATATATATTTGTAGTGGATCACAAGATTACTAGCATCAAGGTCAAAATTTCTTTCATTTAATCGGCTAAATATTTAGTATGTCTTTTTTTTGCAATGAAAATTTCTTCATGCTCTTAATCTGTATTTAAATAAGTTTCCAAGTCAAATATTGTCGGTTCGTAATTAGCAGTAACGTATGTGCCAGATGAAGTGCTTGTTTCCTGAAGATAGAATAAACTCTAAGGTTTGCCTGAAAAAAATCTGAAATTTTGTTAATAATCTTGAAAAAATAGTTTATGAGTTAAATGTTTAAATTGGTATGCATTGTCAAATGCAATTTCAAAAAATTTTTTTTAACAAAGTTATTCCTGTCCTGAATTTTAGCCAACTTTCACTATTCATATGTTTTTGTGCTATCATCGAGTGATACTGAAAGAGGGAAAAATATCTTCAATTTTTTTTTAGTATATCATTAACATACCTTAATATCACTGGTCATTTCATCTTGCTTCTGTTCCCATGTTGCTCCGATGATGGTAGATTTAGATTTAGAATCCGAATTAGAACAATTATTAACAAAATACTTTTTTACCAATTTAAAATCAAATGTAGAATCAGCTGATATATCTGGATCAGTATCAGTATTATTGTTCAGCAATGATGCAGTATCAGTCGATTTAAGCTTTGTTATGGAATAATCAGTCTTCTGCTCTGCTACCGAATTGCCATCTCTTGCAGTTTTGCTTTGTAATATTGATGTGTTATTTTGTACTGATTCCATCGTATCTGAGTAATTTACTTTCAGTGGACTATTTAGTTGAAAAATTGAAATTGCTCTCTGCGCACTTGGCTCATCCGCAGTTAAATCCGTTGCAACGAGTCCAGTTTCCAGAGATGACGAAGTAAATTTGCCAGATAAAACATCTTCTGATAACATTCCATCAACTGATTTATTCTCGAAACTTTCTAATCCATTTATAGATTCTAAAAAGGGTGATGAAATTTTCAAATGGTACTTGTTGAGAACTGATTTATTTCTAGCCAACGAATCATTATTCTGAATTGTTGCTGAATCCTCTGTACTTTGTTCTGACTTCTGAATCGGCAAATTCTTTGCTGCAATTTCTACAGAACTATTTGTATCCGAAACATGAGTTGAAGAAATTTCATTCGTTCGCCACGAATTTTCTGCGCTTAAAGTTTCCATTGTGGATATTTGGCCGCTGTTTATAGATGAGCTCGAATTATCTGCGCGTAAAATGTCCATCTTGGATGTTTGGCTCCTGTTTATGGATGAATCCGGATTTTCTGCGCGTAGAATGTCCATTTTGGATGTTTGGCTACTGGTTATGGATGAGTTCGGATTTTCTGCGCGTAGAATGTCCATCTTGGATGTTTGGCTCCTATTAATGGATGAGTTCGGACTTTCTGCGCGTAGAATGTCCATCTTGGATGTTTGACTCCTATTAATGGATGAGTCCGGATTTTCTGCGCGTAGAATGTTCATCATGGATGTTTGGCTACAGCTTACGGATGAGTTCGGATTTTTTGCGCGTACATTGTCCATCTGAGATGTTTGGCTATTGCTTATGGCCGAATTCTGGGCATCTACTTCCGATTGAACTTTTTCTTTCTTAAATGTTAATCTGAAATTTGAAATATATGTAATGCTTTCAGTTTCTGCCGAACTTGTCTGAAATATAATGCATATATGAACATTTCGAGACAAATTTTTTTTTTACTTTGTATTGCACTAAACATTTTTGGTATCCAATAATCTCAAAAAAAAGTATTATATTTCAATTTTTAAAAATCCATTTTTGTACGTTTCATTTCCTACATTTTCTCATTTTAATGCTTCATACATTAGTCATCTCATCTCATTTCCCTACCGAAACATTTTTGTAACCATTTCCGGAAAAGGAAACTTCATATTCTATGATGGAGGAATAAAGTGATAATTGTAGATAATTCAATAGGTAAGAGATAATTTATTTGATACAAAGAAAGATAACTGATACTGATAGCGCAAAGGTTTAGCATACTGTAAGTTTCGTATTCGGCTTACTTCGATAGAATTTTTGGGATGATTTCGTGCCAGCCAAACCATACCAAAATAAGGAATAAAACAGCCAGTACCGTATCTAATGCCGCCATAAAATTGAACTGGTATTCAACTACCTTTCTCCTCTTTTCAACAGCAGAAGAATGAAAAATAAATCATTGAATACGATGTTAAATTTTCAAATCAAAATTTGCAAATTAATTTTTACATTTACTGGACAACACTTTTATGTTAATAAAATTTCAAAACTTTGAATTAATCTTTTGATCATTTGACTACCTTAACAAGAACGAATGTTTGAACATGTTTGCTATAACGTTATCCTTATCAAATAGGATCTCAGAACAGGAATGAACATCACATGAAGGTTTCACTTTCCAAACTTTAATTAGTTTTAGATTTAAAATCTTATTAAATGCGAAAGAAGTCAGAAATATATGCAAGCCTTCACAGATTATTTCACAAATTTAAAAAAAAAAAAAACTGAGCTTCAAATTTAATTTCATATCTTACAATAAAATTTTAAAAATAGCTTTAAAATTGGCGAAGTAATATGCCATGCCGAGCGATGATCTGTTGACATTATGTAAAATATCCGTTCAATAATTATCACAAATAGATGGGAAGGGAGTGTTCAGTGGTTGGAAATCTATGCAAATTTTAAATTTAATTTATAAGATTGTAAAATGGATGATAGTGTAAAAGAGGAATGGCAGTTATTGCAATTATTATTTTAATTAAAAAGTTTTCATCCAGGTACTTTCGATCTTTCGTTGTATTTACATTGAGTGATGAAGTTAAATGAAAGAATATTTGTTGCAGATTACACCAAAATGGCTATGTTATTTACTATTGTGAAGACATTAAGGCCATTATTTTTCATCATTTCGTGGATATATTTCTCTCTCATACACTTTATTTTCTCATTCATCTATTATTTTTTATCAAAAGAAGTAATTGGTTCGCCACGAGAAAAATTATTAACGATAAGTGCAACAAGAGCTGCTCAAATGATCCGAAATCGAGAGGTAATAAAAAGTTTTCAAGTAATTGAACTTTTTTTTTAACTTAGCATATGTGTATATTCAGTACTTGATCACTAATTTAATAATGATGGTTTTAATTAGTTTGAAAAAATCATATAATAATAAATGACATAGAGCGTTAAATCTTTTTCAGTTTATAATTTTATAGATTGTAGGAAATGTTTTTATTTTTCCTTTTGAGCAAAAATTGAAATTCTTGTAAAAATTGATAAAACCCAATGTAATGATATCCAAAAGTTGAAGATGAAGTTATTAAAAAACTGCGTTACGATTTTTTCAACATGAATTAAATATTGAAGTGTTCAGATAACAAGCCTTAACCTGGTCGAAGCTTATATTAGACGTATCAAGGAAGTCAATGGAATAATTAATGCAGTTGTTCAGATGAACTTTAAAGAAGCATTAATAAAGGCTCAAGAAATTGATGAAATGTTGGCAAGCCTTGACACTGACAGCGAGAATTTCAAAAGTGTACATCTTTGCATCATTTCTTTCAATAGACCTGTAATACTTCTAAGATCAAAGTGTTGTCGAACATTTTCTCTTAAAACAGTTTCGTACAATACCTATAGTATTACTAATATTTACAAGGATAAACTAAGTCAGGTATTCGAAAAGAAGATAAGTTTTTACAACTACGAATATTCATATGTAAATTTGTATCTAAATAAAATTTAATTGTGAAGTTAAGGCATATCGGTGTTTTCAGCTTGCTATAACAAAGCCATTGCTCGGTGTGCCTTTTACTTTGAAGGATTCCATTGAGGTGGATGGTTTGCTTTGCACTCTTGGCATTTCATATCGGAAAAAGTCTGTAAGTAGAAAGGATGCAGTCGTTGTGCAAAGGTTCTTTCATTTTGATAGTTAATTGAAAATCTTCCCAACATATTTTCAGTTGAACATATTGAAAAGTGATGTAATATCAAATTTCAGTCGTCTTGCACAACTCTTACGCATCTTTGCAGGATGAAAAACGCCGGTGCAATCCTTCTTGCAGTGAGTAATGTTCCAGAGGTATGTATGTGGTGGGAATCAGTGAATGTCATTTATGGTCGTACCAGAAACCCATATGATAGTAGACGAATATCCGGCGGTAGTAGCGGCGGAGAAGCTGCATTAATTTCCGCTGCGGGTTCCGTAATCGGGATTGGTAGTGACATCGCTGGTTCAATTCGTATGCCTTGTTATTTTAATGGAATTTTCGGTCTCAAACCGACTTCGGGTATATTCCTTTTTGTTGCCTTATTTTATGCACTAAAATATTTTATAAAATCAGATCCCTAACATAAAATAATTGCCAATTTATTTACATAATATTCACTTGTAGAGCTTTTAATCTTCTCATGATTTGCTGCAAAAGTTATAAATAATAATTTTTAATATTCATTTATGTTTTTTTGGATTCCAGAAAGTTTTAGTCATATTTAGGTGTGATACCATTGGAAGGACATTTGCCACATCTAAGTGGATACCGTACTGAAAAAATGCTACTGATTGGTCCTATATGTCGTTACGCGGAAGATTTATCTACTTTACTAAGGGTCTGTTTCAGATTTTCTGTTATCGTCAGTTTTATCTGAATGTTCGGTCTTCCATGTTTTTGCATTGTGCAGTATTTTAATGATTTAACATATAGGTCTTTGCTGGAAGTGAAGGCAAGAATTTGTTACAACTGAACGCATCATATAATATGAAGAAAATACGCGTTTTCTATATGGAAGGCCTGAAGATACCTTTGGTGCAAAATATGAATGGAGAAGTTTTTCAAACACTAAAGAAAGAAAGTAGTTTTAATGATTGCATTACAAGCATCTACTTATTGTGAATCAAAGTTTTCATACCTATGATATTGACGTGTTGCAGAAATAGCAAATTGCAATACAGCGTTGTAATAGGGCGTTAAATTAATGTTTGGAAAATAGGGATTTTAGCAGATTATGTAGTGAGATTTTCTGAATTTCATTTGATTAAATGGAATCAACACCCATAGGTATTTTTCTGCATACTTAATTAATGTAGATGTTGGTGTTTTTATTTAATTCTTTGCTATGAAATTATTCTCTCTTTTATTTTTAACTCCTTTATACTTTATTTTTTCTTCCCAGTATTTGTTTAAATGGAAGGATAAGGAGATGACTTTTATTATTTTCAGTTAGTAACCTGGTTGATCAATGTATTTGTAAAATTCGTGTCTTTATTTTCAGGTGGTTCGCTATTTTGAAATTAAATATGATCTGTGCGCTGTTCGCATAGATCCACCGCTTGTTCATTACGCGCTTGAATTTTTTCTAACAAGTATGGATGTTGCAAATGCTCCGAAATTTGCCATGGAAATGACTGATTTGAAGGTAAATCGTATTCTTTTATTTTATCTTCAAAAGCTTCTATTATAATTACTTCACCCTTCCATTTTAAATAATCACAGTTCTGTTCTCCAATACTACTGTTTATGGCAATTCTGAATCATACCAATTGTATTATAAATTGTGCTCATTAATATGTAGGATGAATTATTAGTTTTTCTTTGCATATATTAACGAAAGGATTTAAATTTCAAAATTATCATTTCATGTAATTTATCGCGTTTCTAGATTCATTTAAATTGTTTCGCTGAATTGTTCAAGTGGTTAACGGGTAAATCAGTGCATACATTACCGGCTATTATTACGGGAATTGTGGACGAACATTTTATACCATTCAATGAAGAACATAAGCAAAAGGTGACTTTGCCTTAAATTTAGTTCTCGGTGACTTAGGAAATGATTATTCGGGAAGTCTCTCATATTTTATTATTATTTTTTTCTTTTTTTTTGAAAGTTATGCTGCCACTTTCTGAAATAAAGTGCAGCTTCATTTCATATGAATTAACTTAATGAATTGTAATTCATCAAAAAATGCTGCATAACACTTAACACTTATATCAAAATAACTCTTTTCAGCTAAGAGCTCAGCGCGATCGATTAAGTCGAGAAATTACGGAACTTTTATCAGATAATGGTATTCTGCTATTTCCATCGTTTCCAACTGAGGCACCTTATCATCATCAACCGTTGTTCACACCATTAAATTTCGCTTATACTGCTATATGGAATACGTTGGCTCTTCCGGTCGTACAGTGTCCAATTGGTTCAAACAGTCATGGTATTCCGCTTGGTGTACAAGTCATTGGTGCACCAGGATCTGATTCCTTATTGATAGCAGTAGCTCAAGAACTGGAAAAAGGATTTGGAGGCTGGCAACCTTTGAATACCTGATTTATTCTGTGACAAATTATTTCAGTATATGGAGCTATCATTCCAAAATGCATTAAAATTTTTTAGTAATAAATGATCCTACTGAGAGAATAATTCTTCGAAAAAGAAATCTCCAATTTTTCTAGTCCATTTCTTTTAAGTTCATTGCTTATTTTAGAGTTATCGGTTTGTTTTGCTGAAGTGGTTAGTGATTAATTTTTGCTAAACTTGATCTGCTCAAGATAACATTTTCTTTTCTGTAATGATTTTTTAAATTAACAAAAGCTTATTATTTTTATGCACTTTCTTTTCCTTTTCTAAACAATGTTATCATTTCGTTTGTCTTTTTCCCATCTAATATTACGACATGTTTTTCTGAATATTTAATTTTGTTCTGTCCGTATATTTCTGAAGAAAAGCAAATGTAGGAATCATTTTATTGGCTACATTTCATGTCATCTGCAGTTGGAATCATATGTATTTTCTTCAGTCTTCGAATTAACTTTCAACTTTCGATAATTTA
This sequence comes from Mansonella ozzardi, assembly GCA_029876185.1. Classification (NCBI taxonomy): domain Eukaryota; kingdom Metazoa; phylum Nematoda; class Chromadorea; order Rhabditida; family Onchocercidae; genus Mansonella; species Mansonella ozzardi. Next base: position 88,912 of record JARVGP010000040.1, on the reverse strand, counting down.
TGAAATGTAAAAAATTTTAAAAATAGATCATCTCTTTCTAGCAGTGCAATTTACTAATGTAATTATGAGTTCTATGCTTATTTTGCCAATTCGTGATCGTTGAAATATATAGTATCTGTAATTTCTTGGCTAGTTTATTTGAGTGTTTCACGAAATATATAGTATCTGTAATTTCTTGGCTAGTTTATTTGAGTGTTTCACGAAATATATAGTATCTGTAATTTCTTGGCTAGTTTATTTGAGTATTTCACGAAATATATAGTATTTATAATTTCTTAGTTAGTTTATTTGAGCATTTCACTTATCATTGATTTCTTCCTTTACCTTCATTTGATTTGCTTTCCATATTTTTCTCTTTCTATTAGTAGTTTATTACGTAGCAAATAAAATATCGCTTGCTATTAACGTAATGAAAAGTGGTTGTATACCAGGCTTTCTTAAAAATCTTTCATACTATAAAATATAGAACTGGTCACTCAAACAAGAATCGCATGGTCATTCTCTATGTAAATCTCTTCCAAAAGTGATAAAATTGAATGCAGAATTATATCTGAGCTGTTGTAAATGAACTTCGAACATTGATTTTAATGATGATATCGGTGCTAATTTCCTTGCCTCTATGCCAAATGTAAGTATTGTATTGCAGTATAAATCATTTTAGTTGCGTATTTTTTTTTTCCACGTTCAATTTCACGTAGAAATATTTTGGGAGATGAAATGTTTCGTTATTTTTAAAGCTGTTTTACTTGGATTTTTTTGCATAACAGATTTGTGCGTTATAAAATATCTTACTGCTAAGAAAATTTTTATAATTAATTTTAGGATAATTGCTGGAATGTAGAAACAATTTGTTGGAACATAGCAATGACGACTTTCGTAAAATCACTTCAAGAGGAGCATGTTAGTTTGCTGCAGAATTATGCCGATTTGCAGAAACGTTATGATATATTGGTTGCAGCTTCGACAAATAATGAAGCTTCTATTGCTGATTCTTCGAAACTTTCATTCATTCAAAAGCTTATGACGAAAATTTCTGAAATTTATGACAATGATTTGTATAGGTCGAGATTTTTTTTTATCTTCTAATTCAGTTCTCTTTCTTTCATGATAAAAGTTTTCTTCAAGTAATTTCATAGATTAATCATTATCGATGAAATAAATTTCTTTATAGCGATATAATAATTGATTGTGATGGATATCAGTTTCGTGGTCATCGTTTAGTGATTGCAACAAGAACAGATTATTGGAATGATCTTGCAACAATTGATCGCATTAAGTTTGAAGGTTATAACTGTGATATATTTCTTTCATTGTGTATATTCTGATAATTCTGCAGATTAGTGCACATTTTCGCATACTTTTGGAATATAAAACTTATATGTTAAAGGAGAGATTGAGCAATGCTCTTATGCTAGTTCACATTTTTTTTTTAAAAAATTTCAACCTAACTTGAAAATGTATCATTTTGTTTTGCTTTTTGCAGATATTACTTATAACATAGGCCATGCTGTGTTGAAATGGGTATACACAGATCACGTAGACGGTCTTCTTGGAAATCATTGTTTGATGCAGATATTCACAACAGCCGTTAAGTATCGCTTTTTAGACTTACAGATGAGGTTATTTTGAAGGAATTTCAAAATTTTCATTTTCTTAAATTTTCTCCAACAAAACAACATATTTTGCATGAAATACGACACGATGCTCTTTTTACTTCGCCCATCCCTCATTTCCATCCTGAGTGTTTCAGATATTGAATCGATTAGTTATAAATCAGTCGGAAGAGAAAAAAGAATTAGCAAAGATTGGTTGATACGCTGGTGATTTTGTTTTAATACTAATTTCAGATGTGAATTACTTCTGCTGGATCGAGTTGATTATGACAGCTGTTTGATGCTGTATGAATTTGCAACCAAAAATGACTTGGTACGATTAAAAGACAACTGTGAAAAAATGATTAAAGCAAATTGGAGTGACTTCAGTGGTGTTGATGATTTTAGTAAAATGTCTGCTTCATTGTTATATGATCTTATCAAGAGGTTAGGAAAGAAGCTTGCTATTTATTGTTTCTTATTGATAATTTTGACAATTTCATTCTAATAATTTCATTTAATTTTATTGTTTTTTCTCCTATTTTTATCCTTAATATCGTCTACCAGAAGTGATTTAGTTTAAATTTGCTTTGCAGCGTATCTCATTTTTACAGTGAGAACATTGAAGTCCTGTCGCTTTCAATACTGAATAGTTCATTTGGTAAACTAAGTAATGATAAAGAAAACTGATAAAACGACGTTTTTTTGCATACTTTGATTTAGGTTCCATCAAAATGGAAATATTAATGATAAATTTCAGGTGTTCTGAGCATGTATTACATTCAATTATTCATCTGAAGCGTAGTGATATATTGCTGCTGTTTTTTACTGAACATTTTCAGGAAGTAAGTTTATTTCCTTTTTTCCCTTTAATGTTATGGACTTTTTTCCTTTAGTCAGTGAGTTAATTGGACGGATGTAACTTTTGCATTCGTTTATCTTTTTCATAAATTGTCCTTTATTACAAAAAATAAAATTTTATTTTTTAATGTTATTAAAAGTTAAACAAAAAATAAAATGACTTTTAGCAATTCGTTTTCTAATAAATGATAAATTTTGAAAATTTGATTTCGATATTTTATTCATAAATCTTGCTATTTCTCAGAACTTGTTATTTATTTCATAAAGTTCTTTTTCCTGTTGGAAACATGAATTGTTGAAGTTACCCAGCATATGCAATGAAGAAGTAAACAGTACTTTCCCTTTGGAATTGGCACTGGAATCTGATCAGATGGAAATTGCATCATCTTTAGTTAATTACCATGCAGATGTAAATATCATCGATAGTAATGGTAGGACGCTGTTGATGAGGATGCTGATTAAAAGTGAGTTTTATTGCAAAAATAAGAATTTATGTCTGGCCATTATCGAGAACCTATTTCGTGCTAATTATTTCTTATTTGTAAACTTTCTGGTAATTATTATCGTAGTTGATTCTTTAAAGTGTGTTTTAGTAATGCTGAAGGCTGTTGTAATTTTGAGGTTATGCTTTTTATATCATTTATTTTTTCATAGTCCAAACTTTTTTACTTTCGAACTTTTTCGGATTATTATTCTGCTTAAATCCGAAAAGAAGGAAGAGGGCAGATTCCATTTTGCATAATGATTCCGTTAGCGTATAGGAATTGAATATATTCCAATGTAGGATTGAAAAGTGAGCTTGCTTTTTTTGTATTTTTGATAATATTTTATTCTTTTTCCAGATAAAATTGATGCATTGGTTTTCTTAACTCAAAATGGAGCCAACTTTGATTATAAAATTGGCATAACCGGTGAAAATTTATTGCACACTGCTGCATCAACTAAATGTTCTTATGATGTAATTGAATGGCTGTCATCTATTTTAAATCATTTCAATATCAATAGTGTCGACTGCGATTTAAAGTAAGATACATGAAATCACAGTGAAATATGACACTGGGACGCGGATTAGGGAATTGAATGTATGTAACTCAAAGAAATAAGATGTGACTTTGTTGCAAGGTAGAAAAAGTAAATATATGTGAATATAATATAAAATTAAGAACAGTTCATGCGATTATCCAACATTCCAGAAAATTCAAATTTTTACTAAATGCTCTGTTTTTAGAACTCCACTTCTACGAGCAGTTGATTCAGAAAATATGGAAATGGTTGAATTACTTTTACAAAAAACCACAACTGATGTCAATAAAATGGATCGGAGCGGATATTCACCAATAACATCCGCGCTCTTCAAAGTTAGAAATATGGCGTTAGCAGAATTGATTGCAAAGGCAGGAGCTGATTTAAACGTTCTTTATAAAGGTTCCGTATAATAATATCACCTTTATTTTCCATACAGTTATATATTTTTTATTTAATTTCAATAATTATGATTACTCTCAATCAATACTCTGATTAAAAATGATAGCTTATGTGCTTAGTTTATTAAAAATTTTTTGTTGTATGTAAAATACGGATTAAACACTTGCAGATTTTAATCATTTTAAAAGTGAAGCACACTGGTTCAAATTAATTTATTTTCAAGTTTGGGCATTTAATTCGATTAAAAAACGTTAATGAGGTGAAGAGAAAGCTATCAGATCACTTTAGAGAAATTTTGAGTGTTTTTTTTTTATTATAGCTCCCAACAATTTAAGAAGTTTTTAACAAAAATTACTTATGGCTTAATAAAGAGAATCAAGTGTGACAGCTATTTTAGCAAGCATTGCGAATTTTTTTTTGATTGTAAATTTTTTTCAAGTAAAAAGGAAACTGAATTCAGGCAAATGAGGTATTCTTTGAAGCACTGCTTTATTATAATCATTTTTTGAAAACATTGATTTATAGGTGTTTACATGATTTATCATGCAGTTTATACGAATAATTTGGATGTAGTGCAGTTCTTATGCAGGCACAAAGTAGATGTGAATAGAAGAACGGCAGAAGTACATATTTGTGTTGAATTTATTTAGCCTGGAATTTTTTTAAAATAAAAAGCTTTTTCATTTTTTGATACTTATTGCTTAGTTTTAATTTCAGAATTACACAAATGTGTCTTGTTCAAATTAGAGATTAGTGTTTAGAGTATGCTACCATTGGAAATTGCGATAAATTTTAAAAATATCAATATGGATCTCATCGAAATGCTTATGCGATCTGGCGCAAATATTTCGCTGGAAATTTCGGATTCTCATGAGACTTTGCTTCATCACATCATCGGTAAAGAAAATGGCGATGAAATTTTAAAAGTTTGTATCGAAAATGGCAGCTGCAGTGGTTTGTTTTATTATTTTTGATATATATATATATATATATATATATATATTTTTTTTTTTGATTATACTAGAATACTGTGATGAAGCGAAGCAAAGCTTCACCTTGTTCTGCCTTTGCTTATATTAGAAGTATTTTTTGTATTCATTCCATACAGTATTTCTTGTAGTTTTAGAAAACATTTTCGCACTTGTGGATGAAAGGGGTCATACTCCTATTGCAAAAGCCGTCTTTAGCGGCAAGTTTCGAAGTGCTGAGATTTTGATAAAAGTTGGAGCTAACGTAAATGAAAAGGATCCGAAAGGAGTATCTCTTCTGATGCGAGTTATTAGTAATAAATTAGATGATGCTGCGGTATTTCTATTGGATCATGGTGCAGACATTTCAGAATGGTAACTCTCTTTTTCTTATCATAAATTAGATCAAAAATTTCTTCAAAAACATCATTATCATTATTTTTTAATACACTTTGTCATCCTAACTAAAATCTTTTATAGCATTTCCGAGAAGGACTGTTTTGCTTTAGCGGTTGAATTTTCACTTTTCAAAACCGTTCGCTATCTTTGCACTTTTACTGAAAAGAGAGAAAAGTATATGAATGCTTCATTATTATGGAAAGCTTTACAACAAGGTTACTGCTGAATACTTTAAATGCTGCTCAATCTTTATATTTTAGCTTTCCTTGAACATCAGTGTGAAATATTTTATAATTACTTAATATTTAGAACACTGCAGAACTAAAATTCAGGCTCATTTGAAGTTGCAAAAGTTTTAATTGAAAATGGTTGCCATATAAATGGTTGGTTTTACAATGAAAATCACAAATGTTGTCAGACATTGTTGCACAAAGCAGTTGATTTGGGATTGCGTGATGCTGCTATTTTCTTGATTGATTCGTGAGATAATTTTTCTTTTACTTTTATTTCTTGATTTATTTGATTTTTTAAAAATCTCTTATTTAGTTTCTAACTCATTTCATACTTTTTACAACAATCGAGAATTTGATAACGTTCGAAAATTCTTTACTATTACTATCCGCTATTCATTACAAGACGTTTGCTAATATGGCTTTCATATCTATTAAAAACGCATTTTATGGTTGTGAGTGCAACACGATATTGTAGAGCACAATAAACAGCTCAGTTTTACCTGCTTCGCTGATGAAACTGGTGACTTGCATTGGTAATCTTTACATGTCAATATAAGCAGGATTTCAGCATCTGGAGTTTCCTGAACTTAGGCAGATTTTATGGCGATCTAACTTTGCAATAAAAATAAATTAAATTACTATAGTGGATGTGATATCGATGCATCGGAACAAAGGCAGATTAATGGAGAACAGTCCAACATTGATACTCCGTTACTTGCATCTATTCGTTCAGATTTTAACAATGTTGCATCTTATTTAATTGAACGAGGAGCTAGACTTGACAGGAAGGTAATATTCTTATTGCGCTTTGCTTATTACTGCTTCTTAGTTCAGAGTGTTCAAAATTATTTTTTCTGGAATTTAGGATGCTGAGGGACGTTCGGCCATCCATTTAGCGGTTTGCAAACAGAATATGACGATCCTCAGTGAGCTGTTAAATAATTGTAATTCTGCTTTGCTCTTGGATATGGATTGTTACGGAAATACAGCACTGGATATAGCGGTCGAAACACGTAATTATTTAGCCGCTGAAACTCTTATCAAAAAAGCACCGAACCTAATCACGCAGGTCTTTTCTTGTTAATCCAGGATATATCAAGTTAGAAATCTAATGCAGAAGAAAATTCAAATTTAAATGTTAAAATTTTTAATGCATGTAAGTTTATAGGTGGATAGGAATGGCGAGATGCTATTGCATAAAACAGTAAGAGCAGTTGATTTGGAGTCGGTGCTTTTCTTAATAAGTGCAAGTTTCGATATTAATGCTTGTGTTCAGAATGAGTCATGCTTTACTGCTTTACATCTTAATGCTCAGTATGGCAGTGAAATTATAATGCGAAATTTGGTAAATTAATAAATTTAATAAAGTTTCTAATTAACTTTCCTTCACAAAATAAAAGAGTTCTTAAAAAATTTTCTATTCTTATCAAAATATTTCATAAAAATTCGAAAGAATAGTTTGACAAAATCTTTAAATTCGACGAAATTTTCTTCATGTTACATTTATATTAATCTATTATTTCCTTAAGATTCATTTACTAAATGAAAAAATAAGCATTTTTCTATGAACTGGAAAAGATTCAGCTCTGTTTATGTTTTGATAACCATAAAAATCATCGTTAACATCAAGATATATTGCGACTTATTTGTATACAATGAAAATAATACTTCAATTGCAATGTTGTATATAAATCGTTAAATCTTCTGTTTTCTTTTCTTTATTCTCCCATTTGAGTTGTCAGTAACTGCAATGAAATAGTACGATATATTGCAGATTTTAGCAGGAGCAAACATCAATGCAATTAGCGCGGACGGTTTAACGCCGCTACATATTGCTGCATATAATAATCATGAAACGTTATGTATGATTTTATTAGAAAATGGTGCTCAGCCTAATATTCCAGATGCATTTGGCAATACACGTGAGCCAATTTCAAGCAGTTATTTGGCTAATTAGAGTTATTTTTTTTTGGCTAATCTAATTTTCAAGCAGAATTTATTTAAATCAAGCAAAATAAATTAGTTATTTATTTTGGCTAATCTAATTAGATGTAATTTTCAATCAAATTTAAGTTTAGTTTCAATTCTCTATGAGTTTTTTCGTTTCTAATATTAATTGTTTTTTCGTTTCTAATATTGAGTATTTTAGCGTTGCATAAAGCTGTAGCAGGAGGTAGCGTGGCCTGTGTTAATGTTTTGATTAGCGATTCACTAATAAATTTACGTGCCGTAAATAAAAAGTAAGTTTTAATGTTTGCTTATGCTAATAAGTTATAAAATTTCTTCCTGTAGAGAATATCATCAAGATTATTAATGCATATATTGTGACACGATTATATACTGAACGTTGCTATCTGTGTTCTTTTACTTGCAGTGCTGGCCATTTATTTTAATTTATTAGTCCAAACATGCTAGCGATTTAGATTACCAACCTTAGGATTCCACAACACAACCGAAAGATTGCTGTTTGGACGCCAGTTTAACCGGAAATAAGCACAGTAGGAAGTTACATATGCATTTATTTATGCTGTTGTTAATAACAAATTTTTTCAGACAGCAAAATGCTTTGTTTCTTACTACTGGAGATTTGTCAAAAACAAATTCGCTAGATATATTGCTGATGTTTCTGAATGCTGATCCACAGTTTCCTTTAGATGCGAAAGATACTGACGGTTTTACAGGTTTTTTCTTTATTGAATTTTTCAACAAGCTGGAATATAGTGTAAGCAATAGCATTCTTTATATATAATGCGCTATTCTGTAGATCAGAAATGCATTTATTTTATAAATCAATCAAATATTTGAAATCCCTAATATAATCTGATCTATTAAATTTATGAAACGTTCTGATACTGTGCAATGTTAATTTAAATTTTTTGGAACAGCTTAGATTCTTTAGGTATTTAATTTACGTTTTATTTAGAATTGAAACTATAATATTCTTTCGAATTTAGAGCTTACTAGTAAATTTATTTGTTTGCAGTGTTTTTGTTATCGTATTTGAAAGGGAATGAAAATATGTGCCATGCACTGCTACGCTATGGTGTTTGTCTGGGTGTTGTTAGTCAAGCTGGCATCTCAGTTTTTAAACATGTAACGCCAACAAAACAGCTCCTTTTTTCATTATTAGGTATTTACAGTTATTGGTTATGAATTTTTTTACGATTTATGAAGTTGGACTGAACTTGTTTGTGTAAAAGAAATTCATCAGAAATTTTGTAATCTTCTGAACATTTTTAAGAATTTCTAAAAAATATTTAATGAGAGAAAAGGTTCCAATTTTCTTTTATGTTTTATGGCATAGAAGTTAAAAAAATCTTAAGAAAGACGACTTTAGATAAATTGGAGCGTGAGCCATGTTGGGCTGATGGTCATTCGTGTTCGGAATGCGAAGTGAAATTTTCTCTGACAATGCGAAAACATCATTGCAGGTACTGTCCATTTTTTTTTTCACATGAATTGTTCGCAGATTCAATCACTTAATTCAGTCACATTTATTTTTTTCACTTATAACTTTCGCTTTTCACAACATATGTTGCATTACTAATTTGTGTACTAAATGTATCTTTCGTATCCTGATTTACTTGTCTTATAGAATTTTCCAAGTGTCAGATCATAGAATGTAGGAGAGAAGTGAACATCATCAGCTGAGATATTTGAAATAATGTTTTCATTAAATTCCGGGCAATATACTTGTTTGAAAAAAATTTTAAACCTCTCGAACCAAATGAAATACTTCAGGCATTGTGGACGGTTAATATGTGCACGTTGTTCGGAACAAGAGGTGCCAATACCGAAATACGGTATTGAGAAACCAGCTAGAGTTTGTCAAATTTGTTTTGAAATTCTCACCATGAGAAATATATGATTGCTTGAATAAAAGCTGAAGGAAGGTTAAAGGCTTGCTTGAAAATTTTTGACGATATGACCCGGGTTATAAATAAGTTCTCAAGTTCTTTAATTAAAGTAGCAAAATGATGACTTCAATGTTGTCGAGATTGATTTCTTTCAGAGCTTTATGATCATTCTGGCGCTATCGCAAGCCAGCTTTGGTGATATTCAGATCAGTATTTTGTAATTAAATAAGTTGTTTATTGTTTATTAGAAATATTTTTATATTTGGGTATTAAATTTCGTTTTTACATTTCTTAATTACTATACTGTGATCTATATTTTGCCATTTTTTTGTATCCAGCAATGTATTTTTCATATAATTTTGGCTATCTTCTGTATATTTTATTTTTGAGATATTGAGACAGAATAATTCAAATGAAATAAATACTTATTTGTAATATGGTCCTTCTTACCAAAAATACAATCGTCACTTTTTTGAAATAGTTCATTCCTTTTTCTCCCGCAGTAAGATGAAAGAAGAGAAAAAGGTTGATCAAAAGTCTCTTAGTAACCCGAAAATACGATACAGGATATGGAACGTTGTAAGAAGTAATTGAGGTTAAATTTCAAAAACCAAATTTTCCTCTCACTCAGTTTTGAATTGAATTGAAGAGCGGTTGCAAGTTTATGGCTTATTTGTCCCTTACTCATTGGGTCTCTTTTACATTCCTCCCTGTATTATCATAAAAATATCACCTAATATTTTACTGGACAAGTGCTGAAAAGTTCTGGAATCATATTTCATAAATTCATCTGGCCTCATCGTCTGGCCATATTAGCCAATTATAGATCAAATTTTATCACAAAAACAAACAGGCTTATGCATCTGTGTTAGTATAACTAAACAGTTAGCAATTAATTAATTGATAGAATAAAATTTTAGACATGGTATCCAGTATTAGTTTTCATGCCTATCGCAATTTTGCTGCTAATAATTTTTATCATTGCAAATCTATACTTCTTTACATCCTGCACTCTGGATGATTTTTGCAGGAAACCATCCAGAAATGTGTCGGAAGATTCAGATTTATTGGTGAGGAAAGTTACTTCAACATACTTTTAATATATTTAAATAGCATTTTGGAAATTTCCACTTTAATTGAGAAAAAAATTTTAGTATTACTAAATTTCTAAAATTTCGAAAAATGAAAGAGAAGAAATTTTATTGCATTTGAATTTTTTTTTTGCATCAAATCTTTGTATTAGTAAAGGTAAGTTATGTGGACTTAGAGAATCCAGCATAAATTATTATAAATATGGAGTTAAAAAGTCCCAGCAATTTGCTGATTTGAGGCTAATTTACGAAATGATGGCGAACCGCGATTATTGAGCAGATTTTTTACTCAAACTGAACTACAGAAATTATTTATATTACCAGAATATCTACCGAGAGGTTTGGATCTGACACTGAGAGATCGCGAATTCTTGAGAAAAGCAAATAAAGTCAGTTCAATTACAGCAGATTAAATTATCCAAGCAATCATATCAAAATACCAGTAAATTACACGATTCAATAAGTCAATTTCATTTTTCAAATTCATTTATTTTCTTATTGCACTTAAATTTCTAGGAATGAATCTTTATGACTTTTTTTTTTTTAATTAAATAATTTAATGATAGTGCATCATGATTCAATAAACAAATTTTTGACTTAAGTTGAACTGTAGAAAGTATTTTGATTCTCTTAAAAGGAATCGGTTCAAAGTTCAAGAAACTTAATAATCATAGACTACTGTAGCTATGAATCAAAGAATAAAGAATTGTTGTACCTTAATTTAAATGATATTTCTTAGGTATACTGTGTTAAATCAGATGAAAAAGTCACAGAAGATACTGTTTAAACTTTATTGATACTAAACTGTATCCATTCATTAATTTGTAATTTGAACTCGGAAGTGTTATTATATTCATTGATAAATTGTTTGTAAATGTAATTTTTCAAATAAATCGCTAATGAAATTAAAAATTTTTGAAGTTTGTAAAATGTAAGAATGTCTGAGGCTATAAAAAAAGAATTACATCTTTCTGACCATAATTAGGTCAAGCAGTTACCGTTGTATCTCAATCAGTATCTGAATGATCAAAAAAGTTTTCCATCAAAGATCTACGTATGCTTGCATGAAGATTTAGTTCACGTTTAGCGTGAACATATGGTATGGATGGATATAGTATGAAGTTTCACGTAGATATGGCATGAAGATCTACGTACGTCTGTAGTATATATGTTCTGATTCTTTTACCATGTCTTCGTTATCTACTATCAAATAATTCGGTATGGTATACATTGAAAGCGCGGTTTATTGCGCTTTTAATTTCATATTTATTCCGTTCTCTTTTTTTTCCAATTATTCCGGAAACGTATATCCGTATAGAAGACGTGGATTACTGTATTTGTTAGGTAAAGCTATAAATGTTAGCTATTTAGGGAAGAGCGTGAGAAAACTAAACTGTTCGGTAATGTATTTTCAGAATTCTCCAATGCTGCTACGTGTAAAAAGCATTTTTTGATGAACAATGAACAATGGTTTATTAAGCTTTTTTAGACCAAATTTACTCAATTATTTAGGCTAATTTAACTTTAATTTTAAATTTAGAACAAACTTAGATTAAAAACTTAGACTCAAAGAATTTGGCAATGTGTGAAATATAGAATATCGCTTAACATAAGCATGCATATGTTATGTTTTAATTTTATGTAAATTTTCTAGAGATCAATAATTGTCAGTTTTTTTTTTTTTAATTTTGATGCTATCACTAAGCTTTTTTGACATACTAATAAGAATAGATAAAGGCTTGAGATTATTTTAGAGTTAAATTTCAAATAAGCAAGCACTCAAAATGTTTGTATGGCCTGAACAAGTAGCAAGCAAATTTGTGAAAGCACATTCGAATGCTGTAGACGATTTCGTGGATCGTTTAAATTACGTATACGCAGTGGGCTTTTTCATGTTTCTGGCAACACTTACAGGCGCTAAACAACATTTCGGTACTGCAATCCAATGTATGTCACCTACACACTTCCCAGGTTAGCATTTCTTTTTTCTTGCATATATTTTAAAAAAAAAAAAAAGTGTAAAAATTGAATGATTGATTTGTATTTTATGTTTTGTAGGATTTTAAGAAATGATTTCAATAGTTTTTGTGTTTTTTACAAACAACTAAAATTTGAATGAAATTACTTAAATATTTTGCAATTTTTAATTTTATAACAATGCAAATGAAGTGAAATTTTCAAGTGAAGTAAAGTATGCAATAAGTATATTTCATTAAAAAACTTTATTATTTAAATAAATGCATTAAATATTGCTTATAATTTGTAAATCATTGATTATTGTGGAATTTGATTTAAATATATTCTTTCTCACAATAGCCAAACAATAGATTTTCAATGAGATGTTATTTGGAATTTTTTTTTTTTTTTTGAATTTTAGGTGCATGGGTTGATTATGTACAAGATTATTGTTTTGTAAGCAACACATATTTGGTAAATGCTAGTAAAATTATTGCAAAAGGTGAAGCAACAACAAATGTTCTTAAAGAGGAAATTGTCTACTATCAGGTAATTTTTCCATCATGCATTTATTCAACACTTAAGTACCAGCTAGCTTTCTATTTGAAATAAACAAAAATAAAATTAAGGCTGAGGAAATTTTTGTGTTTCAGTGGGTGCCATATGTATTATTGCTGCAGGCTTTTCTTTACTATTTACCAAAACTTCTGTGGAATATTATTATAGTCATATGTGGTAAGTAGCATCGAGTAATTTTGTTTTTTCCTTTTCTTTTATTACTTTAAAGTTTAATGAAATACTTTGCTTATCCTTTCCAATCATAACTTTCTGATTTCTTACATTTAATTTAGACTAATTCAAAAGATCTGCTTCGATTTATATAAGAAAAATATCAAGAGCGGTAGAATGATTGCTTTACACAATTCTGTCTCCTACAATAAACATATTTAATTATTTGTTCGTTAGATTTAACTTAGTTTAAAATTACGGTATAGATTTGGATATGCGCTCTGTTGTGGACGAAGCAATGAAAATACCATCTATTACAACATGGTCAGTTCGTCAAAAGTATCTCAGGAGAGTAGCTTATCTTGTGATTGGATACATTAGATACAACCAGAGGAGGTAAGACTGAATGATTTGATTTTAAAATTTTAATTGACTTTTACTTGCTATCCCTAACCTAACTTGCTGTTTCAACCGAGACTTGTTCAATTAGCTTCACAACCGTCGTAACTTTTAATATTTTGAAACTTACAACACATGATCTTAAAATATGAAACAGGCATCTCAAAGCAACATTGTTAACAGCTAATTTTGAAATTTTTTTGAAGACAGATTGTCAAGTGCTGTTCTGCATTTCACTTTTATACGCTCGTGAAATGGTTCTATTTTGCCAATTGCTTGTGTCAAATTTTACTCGTAAATAATTTTGTCGGTGATGGTCATTTGTTTTGGGGCTACCGCGTAAGTTCCAGTTTCTTGCTTTCCATTAGTTTTTTCAAAATTTTTACTAAAATTCAAAAAAATCTTAGAAGAAAAAAACGTAAAGAACAATCACTTCTTTAAGAATGTCATTTATTATACACTTCAGGTTATGACAGAATTGCTTAAAGGTAATGATTGGAAAACATCGGGTATATTTCCACGGGTAACATTCTGCGATGTCAGAATTGCTGTATGTTATTTGGTTTTTATAATACTTCTAGTTCATTTGTGTCGTCATTAGAATGAGCACTTAGTAATGCATTTAGTAAAAGTTTTCTTAATGGCGAATTGCTTGCACATTTCTAAGCATAATTTTAAAAGGCTTATTTGCAGTGTTAGCTTTCAAAACATGTTGATAAATTTTATATTCTGTTTTGTAGCCTATTAGCTTAATAAAAAATGAAACCTCAGATTGTTTTAAATTATATAAGCAAACATAAATAGTGTCGAAGACTAATATAAGTGAATAATATGTATATGCATGAATAATTAAATGAATTTATTTCAATTTTATTTATCACAATAATGCTAACAATCACAATAAGATTTCAGCAAATTGGCCAAGTGCACACCCATACGATACAGTGTTTCCTGATGATTAATGCTCTGAATGAAAAGTTATATTTAGTGCTTTGGTTCTGGCTATTCTCACTGTTGTTGATTGATGCAGTGAGTGCAATAAATTCTACGTTACTTTTGCTTTGTCCATATTTGCATTACTCGCGTACATTATCTCTACTACAGGTATTTCTTTTTTTGGAAGTTTTCTCGAATTTTGTAGTTCGTGATTGAAATTCAAATAAAAATGTGGCTTATTTTGACTTTTTATTATAATTCTTACGGTGTGTTACATCCAGGTTAATGATAATTGTATCGATATGGAAATTAAACGCAGTTTGGTAAATTTTACTGAAAATGTACTCCATCTCGATGGAATATTGCTGCTGTCATTTATAAAAGATCGCGTGAGTGGGTTGATTGCAAGTGATCTCACACATGAAATTTGGTTTATTATGAATAAACGTAGCAGGTTAGTTCATTTTATAAATTTTGAGTTAAAAGCTTTTCGAGCTAAAAACATATTTCATGCTCTAAACAAAGCCTTAACTATTCACTGATCCATTGCTTAATCAAAGTTTTTGAAGTTACTTAGATACATTTGTGACAACTGGCCATAAAAAAAAATTAATTTTACATATGGGCATTGGGCACAATATTAGAATTAGAATGTCAGAATATCATTTATTAAGACATAAACAATCAACAAATGTTCTCTGAAGTTATAAGAAAGTTCTAAACCTTGGAATTTTTATTGTTCTTTATGCAGTAATATTTCTGTTTCTAATGTATGTTTAAAATTTACCTTTTTTAGCAAGAGAAATTTCTCGACGCATAACATAAAAATCAAGTTTCTATTTCGTAGACTAACCTAAAATTCAGTATTTGTAATCAACTTTTTCTAGGGATCACTGCGTTCAAGCGGAAACATGTGATCATCAAGTAAGTAATGCCATTTTTAAGCAGAAATTATTCGTTAAATCTTCAATCGATTAACTAGCTGTAACATTTAACCAGTATTAATATAATTAAACAAAGTAAATTTAATATAATGATAATAAGTACAGTTTCGTGAATATTTATTTCTTGCATTTTGGTAAAAGAATAGTCTTCATGATAAAACATTGTTTGCAAGGTCCCAATATTTTTTACTATTTATAGGATTTTGTTTGCGGTGCGCCTTCTTCCACCAAAACACGGGCTGGAGGCATTAATGCTTTTGGTCCAGTTATACGGAAAAATATGTGATGCTATAATTTACTAGTTGTTTAGTTCATATTTTTTCTCAATATTAACAACAATTTGTAAGCCCCTTTTAAAAGAAACCTCTTAAACTTTGTGAATTTGTGAACCTCTTAAACTATTTATCGCTTTTGTAGTAACTGATTTATTATGTACGAGCAAATTTAAGAGGTCAATATATTAATGAAATACTAGAATATAATTTCATTAAACAGTACTGAAGAAAAATTATCCTTTCAAGTGTGGTATCATAGCAAGTTACAACTTGTAATAGTCTTTTATTTTGGAAACTTTTTCTTTGACAGACTGTTCCGTACGACAATATTTGCAGAATAATAAGATTTTATTTTTATTTTATATGAAATAAAGTTAAGGAAAAAATTAAGATTGTAACAAAAACAACATAAATTATGATAACGTTAAATCGAGAATCACTGATAATTCGTATGGAATCATTTTCCAAATCAGTGAGAGAAATGAGTTATCGCAGCGACATGTCGTGTAATATGGTGCAAGTAAAGAGACAATATCTTAAGTAAAAAATTTCATTGCAAAATCACAGTAAGTTGAATGCGGTTCATCACAAATCAAAGGTAAATGAAGTTGAATATTCCGGGAGGATACTAAACGGAAATACATGGAGATTAATTCTATTTTTGAGGAAATATTTTTGATTTGCAATTATCACTTAAATTTTTATCAAAACTAGATATTCCTAGAAGCCTTTATTATCTTCATTTACAATTTAAATAATTACTAGAGGGAATTTTAAAAGAAAATTAAAACATGGAACTTTAGCAAAATAATCGGTACATTTGATGTATTGTTCAATCACCAGTTTTGTCAGATGAGTTGTTGACAAATGAAACAAACATGTCATCCAGTGTTGTTTGCGATAGTGAATAATCATCAATTTGTATTGCTTCTTGCATCTATAAAACTATTAATCGTTTCGTAGTATGGATTTAAAAACCAAAATTACAATTAAAATCCATTTTGAAATGAGAATTTCCGATTTAATTCAAAAATAATTCTAAGGATATTTATGCTGGAATAATTTACAATTTAATTCAACATATTTAAATTAAGTTTGATTTTTCGGCGATGCTAAAATTAGATTAAAGCTCGAAAGCTTTTTTAATAAAGTTTTTCAGTCTTCTAACTTATTTTTTATTAGAGTTAATGATCGTTCAAGAGTTTATTAAGAGTTTAACAACTAACTTTACATATGACATCATAAACATCTGCAATTTTGCAAGATACATTCGGAATTTGATAAAACATAGTCAAGAAATGTACTGCCTCCAACTGAAAGAAGTTAGAAAGTTGATAATGAGAAGTGTAATTCACAATGAAATAATTGCAACTGGCAGTTAGAAGAAGGACAAGAATGAACAGAAAAATAACAATTTAGTGAAATCTAGAATGAAAATTTGTTAAAGCTTTGATAATTTGAAAGTTTACCCGTGCAACAGGTAGAAGGATTTCCATTAAGCTTTGAACTTTACTGATGCTTTCACTCGTCGATAATCTGATGGTAAGTGTGTATCCTTCACCAAATCTTCAAAAGTTCATCTTAGAATCAAGAATTCATGTTATTTAATATTTTAATGATAACATAAAAATGTTGAATATGATAGGGTGTACCAGTTACTTTATATAACAATAAATAACATTGCCACCAAAATTTTTAATGTTCCCAATAAAATGGAAAGAATGTTAATGCTCAAAATTCTTCCAGTCATTAGAATTCCTGGGGATAATGTGACAGTAAACTAAGAAATATGAAGTAAACAAAAAAAACGATCATATTTTCAGTGCTGGACACGTGAAATATGGAAAATATGTGAAATATGGAAGACATGAAGCTTATTCCTTGAGCTTATCCTGTAGTCATTATTGTTGGATAAGAAAATTGACCTATATTTCAGATGTTGAATTGATCCGATACATCGAAGCTGACCACGATTCATTATTGCTACTCGGTTGCAAAGTATTTCACACTCTTCCATACTATGTGACGTTATTACTATTGCGCGTTTATTCTTCCGTAAAGTTAACAAAACTTTCCACATGAAACGTTGCGCTAATGGATCCATTCCAGTGCTTGGCTCATCCTTTAAAAATTTGGATTAAAATTTGAACCTCAGTAAGGTCAGTAATTGAATGATTGAACAATAGCTTAAATTAAACAACGAATTAAATAATTAAAAGAACTCTCTTAAGATATAGCCAAATATCTCATTATCTACTTAATGATACGCGTGAGAATGGACATTAACGAGATTTTCATTGTCCCAATCTATTATTTGCTAAGGAAACTACAGTAAAGGAAATGACTTAGCAAATACACAACAGGCTTAGAAGATCGCTATTAATATTAAGTTGACTAAATTTCAGAGTAAGAAAATGAGAGGATTAGATTAGAAGACTTCATTATCATTACGATATTAAAGAAGAATAATGATGCTGATGATAGAGTTGAAAATTATCAAAATCAAATTCATTTTAAAAATAAAATTACAAGAAGTAATAACGGTGGATCGGCTACAAGAGCAATAGCAACTGATAATTTACGCTTATTACCACCCGAATAATTTGAAGTAATTTCATCCGCATAAGAATTCAACTGTAACTCATTCAATGCCCAATTCACAACCTAAAATTGTTAGCAAATGATAAGTTTAAAATTTACAAAAAAAGTTGCATACTTAATATTACTTTTTTAAATTAATTTCAATTTCTAATTATACGAACAATGATGACCATATTATGTAAAGAACACTCAGAATTTAATACTTTTTTAAACTTCAAAGAATCAAGAAAAAATCACCATTAATGTTAATTTGACTAAATTTCAAAGTAAGAGAATCCATTACTAACCTTCATCGATAATTGATAGCAAACATAATAGTTATAAATAGACTCAACTTAAACAGATAAATTTACTGGATTCAACATAAGATTAAAATTAAGTGACACTCATTAATGAATTCATCATTAATGTGTTTAGCAATATAATTTACCATATCCACATCATCTTTTCTGATACCACGAAGAAGCGAGTAATGACGGAGATGTTCTCTTGCTGTTAATCGTGGATTTAATGCATCAAACTGTGGACAATAGCCACAACCGGTCAAACTATTTGAATTTCCACATTGAATGCTAAAAAATTATTGTCGTTTTTCTTTTTTACTTTTTCTTGCTTAGCAAATCTTTTTTACCTCATTATAAACTGCATTTTGTAAATTTGCTATCGAATTTTTCTATGAGAATAATATGAGAATCCTGCACTTGGTTCTTCTTAATTAATTACTAATGATAATAGTACTCAAGTGATTATAAAAGAGAAGAAAATTTCTCACCCAAGAAGTTTATGATAAATAATTGATAAGTGAAGAAAACACAAGTAAACTTTGATCCTTTCATCTTTTAATCAGTAAGAATCTCATGAAAAATCTTCTGGAACAGAAACCTTTTACTATTAATAAGTATATCTCCAGCACCAATTGATACTTGCCCGGTTAGAATACGGAACATTGATGTCTTACCGGCTCCATTCACACCTAATAATCCGAAACATTCACCATTTTTAACTGCGAATGATATATTACGTACAGCTAATGTCTTTCCATCATAAGACTAAAAAGAAATTTCATCGTTTGAATCATTATGTATTATTAACAAATTTTCAACTGTAAAAAATGACCACAATTTAATAAAGTAAAGTAAGACATACCTTTGATACACCGCTAACAATCAATCTATAGCTATCATTTAATTCTGATCTTAACGTATCCGTCCGTAAGTTTTCCATTTTAATGTCTTCATCTAATTCAGACTGTTCTTTGTTAGCAATCAACTGTACCGTTCGGACAAATTCGCGATACCTGAAGATCTTTCAGTATGACCAATTGAATTTATCAATACATTTCCTCAAAAATTTCTAAAATTTCAACCAATCAACTGGCGATTTTTGTTCTTACTAATATTGACTGCTGATAGCAATTCATCCATAACATGTTTCACCGTTTCACCATAATTTTGTTTTTTTTTTTTTAAAGATTTTAAATAATTCAACAAATTTATCAATAGCAATGATAATTTTGTGCCTTAAATGAAGCATTATTGATCAGTGATAGTTTCAAAAAAATTCTATTAAAAACTATGCAAAGTATTGTCCTCATCTGGTAGCACGGAATGTAACAAATATTATCATCATTACTGCATTATCATCATAATCATACTTACTTAATCCAAGAGTTTAGACGATGACGATATTCAATTAAGAGTATGATCAGAAAGTAGAAACAAAGTTCAATGAAAAGTGCTATCAAATGTTTTCCCATTAAATGCCATCCAAGTGGATTGGGTAATGGTAGATGCTTAATTTGATCTTCTCGATTTATATCCTCTGAAATTTAAAAAAAGTTCATCAATATTAAAAATAAAAAGAGTGACAAGTCCAATTCAAGCATTTTTTATCATCCAATCAACCTTTAATAGTATCAGTTTTGAAGAAAGCGAATGAAAAACTGTTTGATGGTACTTTGCGCCATTGTTCAAAAATAGCATTAAAACCTACTAAGATAAAGTTCACTTTGCATACGTAACACAGCGACAAAACTCAGTCGATAAGCAGCCATTCCGATGTTATAATGAGGAATTGCTATGAACAAAATGCTACAAATTTTATAAGCCACTATTAATGCTTCATCCTAAAACATTTTTCGTTTAAAAAAGACAATTTAATGAAATCATTTCGAAAATCTTTTGAAAAATAAGATGAATGAATCGTTTTTAGTTACTTTACAAAATTTTATTCATTTAAAATTGAAATAAAAAGTAAAAGAATTTCAAATCTTTAAATTTAAAATGAAATTAGTAAATCTTTTTTTAACTTTAACAGTTGATTCTCCAGGAAAATAACTATGGTTGTGCAGTTTGCTCCAATGAAAAAGAATCCAACACCAATAACAATATATGCCATTGATGATACATTGAATAATATTTGACACAAATAGGTAAGTGAAATTAGTGACAATCTGAAATTGATTGACAAAATTAAATCTTTAAAATTTGTGTTATTTGTTTTTTCTATTTTTGAAACATTCATTTTAAAAAAAATAGAGGAAAATTTTACCCAGCGAGAAATAATAGAATAAAAAGTGAAAGAGAATAGAAAGCACTGATAACAAAATGATCAACAGCCATGATATTATACAGAACAATAATAATTACAGCAACAATTAAATATATCATCTAAAAAAAGGAATATTAATTGCGAGAAATCAGTTGTTTCAAAAATTGAGAAATTAATGGAATGAACGAAATTTTATGAAAATGCAAACTTACAATATCAAAAATGAAATTAGCAAGCCAATAGATGAATGGTGTAAGACCTGAGATCATTTGTAAATGTTTACTAAGTGATACACGTTCTTCAACAAGTGATAAGCAAAAAGATGCAGTGATAAGTGAAACAGCTAACAGTAATAGAATTATCCGGAAAGATATCATTCGAATCCTGAAGTAGAAAATTATTATTTTTAAAATATTATTTTATTTGAACTTGTGAAATTCAAATATGGATGATAATAAAGCATTTTTTCTTTTCATCATTCTAAATTTGAAAGAAAAATATTATACAATTTCATTTCTGATTCTTTGATCTTATCATAATCATTTCTTCAAAAATCTGCATAACTATTTTGCTGCATGCTTTTGACAATTTCTGGAAGCACGCAGCATTAAAATCATATTTGGACTTCTGAGGATACATATTAGGAATAACGGTAATATGTTTAGAAGTCTAACTATGATTAGCACTGTATCCATTTATAAAAGAATTTTAGATGTTAAAAAATGATTGAAGATTTGATTAGCTAGTTAGGAATTAAGAAGACTTAGAAATTAATGAATAACTTTAATTAACTTTAATGTAATCTTCATTGTTGTCTATCAAACCACAAACAATAACTTACAATGGAACACTATCGATGTATGATGATAAGCTATAATTCATTGGATGTGAATAAGTGAGAATTCCAATAGTTTCAGGATCTGATAAGCTTTGAGAGCGTAAAATTGCATTATGATAAGCATTGATAGAAATAGGCAATGAATGCCACAATTTGTTATTGAACCAAATCTTAAACATACTTCCTTTACAATCAATCTAATAAGATATTGACCATATTATTATTCAGTATATTCTTAGGTTCAATTTCCATAACTTTAGCACTAATCACAAATGTACTTTCTTATCATACTTTAATTATCACCTTCTTCATCAGCAGTTAATTTTCATTAATCAGTGACAATTAGTGACTCCTCTTTTTCCTAACATTATACCTAATCTGCAGTCTAATAGTATATCTAATCTGCATAACAGTATATCTCAATGATAAACAAAGCAGGTTAGCATCTCTACAATAATGTCCTGAAAGTTTTCCGTCATAAATCTATTCCAGTTGCTTTATTGATCTGTGATACGACTAATCTATGCATTTAATATTTCTTTATTACTTACTTTTTTCATTAAATACCCCTAAAAAATATTTCTTTTCTCAATACTTTCTAGTGTATCGTTTTATTTTAAGGAATCATAAAGTTATGAGAGATCCTGAAACGCTCATTTATTTTTTCACTTCTTATTTGATTATATTTATAATGGATTTTTTAAATTTCAATTCTTTTTTCCCTTAACTTTTCTTCCACAGTCAATCTTTTTGTTACAGTAATCTTTTTTATTTTTCATTATTTTTAGATTTAATATCCTCATTATCTACTGACGATATTATCCTTCCTCAATTATTCTCTAACAAAGCATCTCCGGTCGTAGTATTCCGTAACTTCTATCTCTTAGTTTTTCAACTTAAAACACTAATAATGTATAACAGTCATCAGGTTATCAACTATCCTGAAAAAAGCACCGATCAGATAGATAATCGAGGATGATCTGATTGTTAAAGAACACTGATCATTACCTAAAACAGGTAAATATATTCCACGTCTATCATAATCTCAATATTCCTTCAACCTGAATGATTTGTAGTATTCAAATGAAATTTTTAAGAATGGAAGACATAACATGATATTACGGCATAACATGATATATGATATTAAGTTTAATGAGATTCTTATTTTTACTACCATTAATATTACTATGATCAAATGATTTTGTCTACTTATCCCAAAGTTAGAGTTTAACAACTTTAACAACATTGGTACTTTTTCTTTTAAGTACTATTAATACAAATATTTGATGCTAATAAATTCAGAAACCTTCATATCGAATCTACTTGTGAAATATTTTAGTTGAAAATTACCTTGCTATTTTCTTCCGTATCAAAATTTGTTATTGAAGCAGGAACAAGATCAATAAAAGTTTTATTCGGAGGATTGAATGGATTCTCGACAAAGCTTACATTGATTACAGCGTGCTGCCAATCAATTTCCCATATTTTTGCTGCTTTCTTCATAAAATCCACTAAAATTGAATTATAAAAAAAAAGTTGCAGGAATAAACAAATCTCTCCAAGTTGCTAAAAAAAGAATAATTTCGAAATTATCCAAATTTGGCTAAAAATCCATGAAATTCCATTAAGCAGCTATGTAACAACACTGCAAATTTCATTGTTATGAACCTTTTAAAATATTCGCAAAAAATAATTTGAAAAATCGGAAACTTAATACTTACATGATTTCTGCCAACCAAGTTGTGCATATAATTTCTTTACATCATTTAGAGCAACGGCACTAAACTGTGCAAACTGCCAACCACCGATCCTTAAGAAATGAAAAGTAAATGCAAAAAGCGAATTTAACGAATTAAACACGAAATTTTGTCTTCAGAAATTTGAATCGGATGGCAGACATTCTCATACTCATCATTATGTGTGACAGAATTAGACAATAGCTTATTAAATGAATGCAAATACTTCCTTTACATCAACTGAATAATAAATAATATTTAATAATACTTGAGATAATTACAATTACCACAATTATTTACTTGATAGACTTACTAGTCTATCAATAGTTATTAAAATAATACATCATGAAGAAAAAAACTAAAATTTAATAAAAATTGCCAAATGAAATTTTTCCAAGCGTTAAAAAAATGCAACTAACATAAACGGAGCTTTGACAGCTAAATCAGACGTGATCAATCGAAATTGTGATATATTACGATAGGTAACATCATAAATGATATTTGCACTTGGTAGTGTTATGTTATTCAGTTTATAATTAAAATCATTTGCCGTTGTACAATTCCAACCTGATGAATCACAACCACATCTTTAAAAATGGCAAAAATCTCAGCGATTTGTTAAATTTAAAATTTATTTGAGATTAATTTGATATTAATTGTTTATTTATAAGTAAATGCAAGGATATTTAGCGATACCGTATCTTTTTCCATTTATTCGGTTTTATTATTACTTATCTAACTTTTTACTTTTTTTTTCTTTTTTGTATATCATTTTTAAAGGGAATATTTTCTAAATTTACCATTTAACACAAATTGTTGGACAGTTAAAATAGTTTTAAAATTTTTGAAATTCATTTGATTTCGCATAAAATTACAAATTTCATAAATTCATTGAATTTATATGCAATATTACAATGCAGTAATTCAGACAAAACATACTTTTGTGGAACATTAAAAGGAGATAGTTTTGATGGCAGACTGAGATTCGTTAAGAAAGTAGCATTTGTAAAGCAAGGATATTTCGTTCCATCCAAAGTTGGACTGCAATTCAAAGAAGGAAGAATTTAATTTAGAATTGAAAAAACTATCAAAACTTCAAAAACTTTTGAATTGGAACGACTTTTAAAATCAATGTTTACCTGACAAGACTATGATTGATACATCGAATATCAGTCCCTGGAAATGCTGTCAAACTTTTCAGATAATTTCGACCTTTTGTAGATTTATTTTGATTTTCGAGACTGAAGTATAAATTCAATTTTGCATAGTGACCAGAGTATCACGCGACAATTATCAATTACTGACGATGTGATTTAAAGAAAACTTTAAATGTCAACAAAAATGATTTAAAAGAGAAGAATTAAATTTTCGGAGTGAAAAGTTGTTCAATATTATTTCATATGATGATTGAACCTGAAATAATTTAATGTCCAGTTTCCATAAATTCCACCAATCAGTTCTAATTGAGGCTCCGTTTCCGGTCTATAGCTTAAGTGCTGTTTCCTAAGAAGTTTGTTGTATATTTCAGCTCCAAAAATCAAAAAGATTGGTATCAGAAACTGAAAATATTTGATGTTGAAAATACAAAATACGGGCTGAGGAAAGTAATAGTATAGATACATATTACAAATATTACAAACAAAACCATTGAAATGATAAGGATAAGTTGTGGTAATATCATATGATTATTATCATGACTCCTGTAAATGCTGTTTACACATCTGTGCTGTAACCTGAACACTAACTGAAGTCTTATTTGTACTTGAACTTCATCTTCTCTGAGTATATTTTTGGCGTACGTTTTTTTTTGGCGTACGTCTAGCATGATTTCAAAATGAAATCATTCTAACTCAAACCTTGATCAGTATAGAGATAATATTTCGCCTAGATTCATTGAAACGTTTGTTGATAACAGCCCTAAAGTGCTGTTTCCGTAAAAGAGCTTTATTGTGAATATATTCCACATTTGGATGCTCATGATCTGTAATGAGAGTTACAAGGGTAATTCAACGAACCTAATTTCAAATTTTTCTATTTAATATAAAAATTGAAATGTATTTACATCTTCCTTGGTACATAAATTAATCTAATCAACTTCACTGAATTATTTAAGAACGCTAAAAATATACTAAAGCTTGTTTCAAAGTAAACAAAAATTGAACGTGAAAATAATTAGCAAAAAGACGGTAATGATTTAGTCTTTCTTCACCTGTCACAGATTTTGGAACTGATGCACCGTTAGAATTATCTAGCGAGCTTTCATTCGCAAAGAATAGAAGGTTCAGAAGTCGTCTGGAAAAGTTAGGGCAGCAATATCTGCCATAATCTTTCTTCAGAGTTTGTTCTTCGAATGGTGCTAATTGCAAGAAGATCTGCAAGATATTTCAAAGAAATGAGGCATTCAATGGAAGATGGCAGTTAAGTTAAACTTAATTGTAAAGGAGAATGCGATTGTCCGCAAATATTTAATAAATTCATGAAAAAAAAATTTTTTTGAGAAGATAATTATGATTTATTGGAAAATGATTTCTAGTCAAAATATCGCATTCTTTCACCTTTAAATGGAAAAAATTGAAATTAAAAGTTAATTAATTTACCTGTTGAAGTGTTGGAGCAGTAATACTATAATTTTTAATGCCCAATTCATGTTTCGATTCTTCAATTTCTTCAAATAATCTATAATTTATTCACGCTTATAAATAAGTAATTCTAAATTTTGCACAACAGTGAATGATTTGTTTAATTAAAAAAGTTCTCGAGAAATTATTTAATTTTAAAAAAAAGAGAAATCAACTCTTTCAATTGCTGCGCAGTTAAACTGATAGGCAAGCGATACAGTGCTTCATTTTCGTACTGTTCTACGAGTACACATAGTCCATCGGTTCGCTCCATAAGGAAATTTTTCACGGAACTCTCAAATACATCTATGGAATTCTGAAAAGTTAAAAAGTAAGAGAAGTAGTAAAGTTAAGCTACAAATATGAAATATTATTCATGTTAAGAATAAATAATTTAAGAGAAATTTAATACTTTCTTGAATTACATACCATCAACAAATGCATATAAAATTCACACTTAAAATTTCATTAAATTTCAAAAATGGCCTATACCGATGTTTTCAAAATACGCAAATACAGTCCATTCCCAAACTTCTTTTTCAGGAACAACGATGAGCCTGCAACCTGAAGTTGCCCTTTTGATATTATAGCAATACGATCAGCTAACAAATCTGCTTCATCCATATGATGTGTTGATAAAATCATAGTACGTCCTAGAAAAAGTTACAAGGTTACTTATTCTTTGCAAATCTTAAGATCTAGCTAAGGACTTAGGTATGAGCGACAAACGGGGAAAAATTCCCAAAATAAAATCATAATTTTCAAACTCGTAAATTGAATTTAGCAAATGATATTTAACTGTAGTTATTTAAACGTTCCACTTAAGTTTTTCAGATAAAAATTTCAAATGAACCTTTTTTATTTCTGATCAATATATCCCAAATGGAACGCCGTGCACGGGCATCAACACCGGCTGTTGGCTCATCAAGAATTACCAACTTTGAACCACCAATTAAAGCAATACCAATACATAACTTACGCTTCATACCACCTACAAATTGTGCTTGACGCAAAGTGATATTTCAATATTAATTGAATTACAACAATTTTACTGCAAAGCTTACCTGAAAGGTAACTGGTAAGTTTGTTTTTTGAAGTAGTCAAATCAAGATTCTCTAAGGTTTCATTAACCTTATCATTAAGCTGATCGCTTGGGATACCTTTTAAAGTACCATAAAATTTCAATTGTTCACTAACAGTCAACCTAAAATAATTTTTTTTAGGTTGACAAAATTGAATGTTTAAATATTAAATAAGCATGTAGGAATAAAACAATAAATAAAATATGTAATCCTGAGTCTATTTTGTCAGGAATTTCCATTATTTGAAATATTTGCAAGGTAACTTGGAATATCACTCGAACATTCTGAATATCAACAAATTGGCCATAAATGGAATTAAAAATTAAAATTTGATTGAGACTTACATATCAAAGAGAGTATTGTGTTGTGAGCATATGCCAATGAAACGACGTATTGTACGCATATACTTCCGAATATTTAAACCATAAACAAACATTGTACCTGATGTTGGTTGTAATAAACCAGTTAAAATTGAACTGAAAATTAACTCTTAATTCAATTTCAACTTATCAAGTATGTGATAAATTTTTCATAAATTGATAAGAAGAATTGGTGATCATACATAGTTGTTGTCTTTCCTGCACCGTTATGTCCAAGTAGAGCAGTTATTTGTGACTCATAGAATCGCATATTTAAACCATTTAACTAAAAACTATTTAGCATCATTCTTCTAAAAGATGTATTTATTCAAATTTCTTCAAATGATTTAAAACAATTCAGAAGATTTATCTAAATTTCTTGAAATGATTTAAGATAGTTCAGGAAACTTTTTTAACGTGACAATTAGTGTATTTATCAGAATTCTTTCTACTCATGTGTAATTTTGATTTAGATTGATTTTGCTTGATTTAAATTATTTACGCAAAAAAAATCATTCGACAAAATTAAAATTTTCATTTACCGCTTTTGTTCCATTCCTATAAACTTTGACAAGATTACAAATGTCAATTGAAAGTTTCAAATCAGTCGGTTCACGCTCATAATTATCTGGAGCATTGTAATGATGAGAATTATAATTTTGAAAATTATAATAATTAAGGTGATAACGATAATTTATAATAATTGATATAATAATGATGATTAATTAAGACAATAATATCACAACTATAACAATGTTATAACTGTTTTATAATAATGATGATCCATACGATATTAATAAGAAAACTTCGAAATGAAGCATAAAACTTGCATTAATCAAAATGATTTCTTACCTGATGCTTCGATAAGATTGGTGAATTCAATATCTGATACGATACGCTGCATCATATAATCATCACCTAACCAATATCGTGCAGTAAGAAAAAAATAAAATGGTTGTGGAACACCATAAATACCTACAATTAAAATCTCTATAATCATATTTATTAAAGATTAGCAATAATCCGAATTATGATTTAGTGAAAGTCAAAATTATTGTCACAAATATTCTTGTTGAATATCGAACTTACCCGGAAAAACAATATTGATATACCAAGCCAAGAAAATATAAATGAATATATCCAGTGCAAATGCTATTAGTACTGTTGATAAAGTAATGGGTAATCCTGTTTGTAATCAAACTTGAAACTTTAAATTGTCATTTAAAAATTTGATAAATTTATAAAAAATAACAACCAATAATATCATTAGTATTTCCTATCGTAATTACTTCCGAAATCTCAATATTCAAACTCAGTAAGAGTATTGTGAGCGTTTTTAAAACAAAATAACTTCTATGATATTAGAAACACCAACTGATTTATTAATGAAGCTCTGATAGTTCATATTTCAAATTACATTTTAATTTAAATACAAATAAGCCTCCTTTCGATTTTAAAACATTGAACTGAATTAGTTTTAAGTAAAGATATCCAATTAATGTTCAATCAGTTGATAGCTAGATAGCTATTTTTCCTTATCACTGTTTTCCCAAATGATTTCGAATTTAAAAAGAAAACTTTGTTGTTTGTGATAGCAATGAAAAAGTCAATCCATCTGCTACTAACCGGAAACATGGACGAAAAGAAGCGATGACCAATCAGTGATATAACTATTATCTGCTAAATAAATCATTTCAAAACCATATGCTACTGCTGTTTGAGGGAAAATTAACTGAAATTATCAAAATCAATCAGAAAAAATATGATGTCATTTTAATTTACCAAAATTCAAGAATACAGTAATCATTCCCAAACTAATACTTACCGTAATTATTATAAACATTAATGATTGTGTCCGGAATGATATTTGATACGGAAAAAAGAATAGAAAAAACAGTCCAGCAGTGCTAACTGATGCTATATTTGTTGCAGAAAATAATGTTGAAATGAAGATACATTGTGCTATACAAGCTAATGAGAATAATGTAAAATAAACAATCAGAACTGCGATATTCGTTACTGGCAGAAGTCTTCCATACTATAATTTAAACTTATTAAGTGCTGCAACAAAAAAAAATTGCATCATTATTGCTAATTAATTTAAATTTCTCATCCTTTAAAATTTCTCTTTTTTTCACTTCCGCAAATTTTAACCCAAAGGATTATGATCATAATATTCGATAGAGCAGAGTGCTTGCTTTCCGGTGAGATTGTCATAAAAAGTTATTACATATGCTGAGGTGAAAAATTATTTTAGAAAATTTTCGAATATTACTTTGAAAAAAAAAAACCTTAAGTAAAATAGAAATGAAGAGAATTGAAATGAAATTAAGAATAAAAGAATGTAGACTCCAGGATATCCAGTGAATCGAATCACTAAGGCCCATAATTCGCATCATTTCCTTCAATCGCAGCTCTTTCTCATAGACAATATTTTTAACAAGCAATGCTGATGGCAACATCCATGATAGAATAACAAACATTCCCAGAAAATTCAATACATAAAACCTGAAGCGAAATTCTTTTTCATTTAATATATTTAATAGCTATTTTAATTGTTTTCATTTTTTTGTCTTTTTAGCATACTTTTTTGTGTTTTGCTCATTTTGAATTCTTTTTCTCATTCAATACTTAATGTTTCCTGAAGCACTTGCAATGATTTAATGTTCTTTTTATAATTTCAAATCGATATAATTGCAATGCTTTAATGTCACACCTGTCAATCTCAACACATTTGTATGGCTCCTGTTGTGCGAACAAACCTGTCGAGTATGTACGACCGGTTACATCTTCGATGAGAATTTTATCAGTAGCTTCTTGAAGAAAACTGAACGCAAATGTAAGATATTTTAAATCAATTAAATAATTATCACGTGATATTTGACGATGAAGCGAGTCCATTAAATGTCTTGTTGCTGAAAATTAAAAATGCTTAAAAATTAAAAATTCGAAAGCTTTAATTTCATCTTAAAATATAAATGGAAATTGAAATGCATTTATTAAACCTACAATCAGTATAATCAGGTGGATAGCGAATTTTGTATGTTATTACGGATGGAAAGTTTGTAGAATTCTCTCTGACATTCAGGAAAACAATTCCAGTCATATATTGCTTGTAATCCATCAGACATAGGGCACGATCGATCATCTCCTTTTCATCGGAAACAACAACAAAACGATCGTATGAGAAACACTGGAATAAAATGAGTAAAAGCTACTCAATTGTTAAATTTAATTTCAAATTAAAAAAAAGTTTAAGAATTCTGCCATTAAATTTGAGCTATTCAAAAGGTACCTGCAAAATTTCCTCCAGTTTGGTAGTTATAAATCTCAAACGCATAAGTAATGCTGATGGATGAGATGAAGCACTGAACATATCTGATAATGCTGACGATAGAGGTTCGACCAAATTACTACTTACAATACCTGATTTCTCCAGCAATTTTAACAATTTTATTATATTCTGCAAATATTATTAATCAAACAAAATTGAAAAGATTCCAAAAAATTTTTTTTTAATTTTACAATATTTAATAAATTCTTCCTAAATAATGATTTTATACTGTTTGTAAATTTTAGTGCCAAAAAAGATTACTTGTGACGCTGGACGTAGTTTGCTTTCAAATAGAGCATCCTGCAAAGGTGTCGCTAGATGATTGAAATCAATGATTGAACTTTGCAGTAAACTTGCCCATCGAAGTGGCTCTGACAACTGAATTTAAGATTTGAATTTAAGAAATAATATTTACCAGTGAAAATATTTAATTCATAAGTTCATCGCTTGAGGATAACAAAATTTTGGTTATATGATAAAACGGAACATTAATGCCAAGGTGTAGGACATTGATATTAGTGAATCTATGAATTGTTAGCAATATTCAATTAATTATAGTAGAATAATTAAAATCTACCACAACATTACCTTTTCAGCAAATGCATAAACAACGGGAGATGCTGGCGCCAATAGGATATATCCATTGATCAGTGGCATTAAATATGATGAAGCTGCACCTTCCAAGAAGGAACAGTTCATATCTAAAGGAATACAGTGCTTTCGCTACCAAAAAGTAAAACAAATAACAAGCAAAAAATGTTGAGGTTAATTAAGATTAAATAACTCAATTCAGGTATGACTATAGTACCTGAACGAATGGGAATAGTACCACAAAATTCTTTCTTCTTATCCCGTTGTTCAGCATGTTCAGGTTTTATGTGACGCAAAAAATTGTATATTTGATCTCTTTCAATGCTGTATTTAAATGCTGCTGCTTTTGCATCAGGAATGAACGCATTCCTCTCATATGAACTTTTATCGTAAACTGAATAAATTTGTTAAATTAATTTTATTAAATTTACGATTGAATTAATTTAGCTCAATTGTCTTAAACAATAATTTTCATGCGAAAAGTATGCATAGAGAAGTTGTAGCACTCTGAATCAAAGATGTTAGGAAAGTTATTGAAATGAATGATGTGAGAGAAATCGATTTTATTTAAATATTCTTACTTAAATTTTACAAAAAATTAATTCTTGTTTATATCTGATTTTACAAGCCATTCAAATAATTTGAAATTAATTCCAATTAAAAAATGAAAAACTTACAGTTATTTCCACAGTGAATTGCATTAATTAGTGAAGTATAATTACTGGAATTAACAACTGATAGGACTGAGAGAAACTTTCTGATTACTTGATCGTTCCGAAAGCTACGTAAAGTGTTAAATATTTTGAACAGCTCTTCGTATTCTATACTGACATTGCTTACTGAGGCACTTCTAAGCCACTGAAAATCATTTTTAAATTTTACAATCTCTTTCAAGATTTATGTAACACAGACTTTGTAATATTTCTTCACCGATTTCGTATTTCTTCTAAGAATTTCAAATTTCTCCTCCAAAATTTTATGAATTTTTTGTTTATCTTCAAAAATAACCTTTTAAATCTCAAACGTAAATTCATTCATTCATTCATTTAAGGCTTGCACTTTTTAAAAATAAAACAAGAGCATTATCAAGAGAAATAAGCCATACATTGTGTAGAACCTTTAATATTACTGTAATTATTTGGTTTGAATTAAATTTCGTAAGATATTGCAATGTTTGGCTTTCAAGTTGCTTGCATAGTTTATCTGACTGAAAGATTTCTGTCGGATAGATTGAACGTTGTATCGAATTACATAATAAATTAATTTCTTCCCGGATGAAACTTTCATTGCTTGTTAAGAGTGAAACCTAAATTATTTTCATCAAAAACTGATATTGCAAATGTCAGTTTTGCTAATTACATTAAAAATAGTGACATTTAAAGTTGTTTTGAAGTTGTCATATTTAAAAATGATATGAAAAATTCAAGCTTGCAGCAAAATAAATTTTACAAATTCTGTTTTTCGCCTTACAACGATTCAATTTAATTTTGACTAAAGGTAAATAAACCTTTTTGATAATTTCCAGAGCATGAATTGGTGTAATTTGGATTTCACTTAAGCTGATAGACAATTTATCACTGATATTTAAAGTTGATTTGAAGAATTTGACAGCTTCATCAGTTGAATTGAAAAACGAAACGAAACGGATGGATCGCTGGAAGGCATTTGGTTTGAAATTGGCAAATGTATCAATCAGTGAAATGATCGAATCCGATAGATTAGTCCATTTAATTGGTTTTGAACCTATCGCAACATACACTTCTGCTATATCTCTAGCAATTGTAACAATGCTGTAATGATAAATTCAAATTTTATGCTAATTTTTGTCCAGTAGCAAGAATTTCAACGATTGAAAAAAGAAAGGCCTTTTTTATTGGGAATTTACGATATGCAAATGTAGCCTTTTACCAAGATTTTGATTTCAAATTCAATTTGGAACTTTGCTTAAAATTCGCATCGTTGATACTTACATTGATTGTTTGCGACCTTCACTATTAATTTCGGCGGTATCGTCACCTGTTGTTGGAGTATTGTAGCAAGGATTAGTGAAAGAGCACAGGTAACTCTGAAGAAAAGGCAATAGTCCGGCAGATGGAAAGGCCTTTGCATCATAATGACCTGAATTTAACACCTTATAGGTTGAGAATGTGAAAGTTCATTGTTGATAAAGGTATCATCATCAAGAGTGACGATACCGTACAATGTTAAGAAAATCGCATGTAACAGATGCCACATATTTAGCTCCAAATCAGGTGCTTAATCTAAGAACTGCTAGGCTTTAGCACTTGTAGCCAAATTAAGGAAACAGATAAGAATTCCGTTTCGTAGTAACAATAATAAAAAAATGAACCAAAATTCAGTTAGCCAAGTAATCTATGTGAAAATGCAATGAACTTACATGCTGAATATGTTTCCGTAAAATTCCTTGCTCTTACCAATGCAAGAATACCAAATAGAATAATTGGTAATAATAATTCAAGAGCTAACCAGATCTAAATTTTAATTCTTAAAGTTTTTTTTTTAAATTTTCGAAAAAAAAAACGAATTCTGGCATGAATTCAAAATTTTTGAATTTTCAAAAACAGAAACTTTTCCCTACCCAGCAAAATAGCTCATTGAACTGAAAATTTCCCATTCGCAAAACTGACGATGAATGAAATTTTCAAAGTTTTAATATGCTGTTTCAAAAAATTTGGTATTATTGCAATTAACTGGTGACACTTTTTAGTCCCACTTTTATGATGCAAATCCTTTTGATTGTTGCAATTACTTTTTTTTAATTGCTAAAAAGATTGCAAACTTTTTGTCTCTTTCTGATTAGAAGACTTTTCCACATCAATAGCATTACTTGTTTCCATAGTGGTAGCATTTTAAAAAACTCTGAAATAGGTTAAAATTTGCATCATTTGAATCTATTCCATACTAAAATAAAATTTTGATGAAATTCAAATCATTTACAAAGCAAGCAGCTAACAAGTGTGATGTTCCGCAAGAAAAAAATGATTGAAATTTTTTAATTTCAATCATTGAATAAAACTAAAAAATTAAAATTTCCAATCATTGATTGCAACGAATGAAATTACACTTGGTTTTGTTTACTTTTCACTGATCACTTTTCTTTTCTTTGATAGGTGTACAGTTGCCATGTTTTATACATACACTCCTGAGTTGTAAACTTTCAATTTAAATTTAAAAATCATGTGAGAAGTAATCCATGTATTCCCCTCATTGCTTTTTTCAAAAGCATGGATAAATTAGAAGCATTTTATGGTAAAATTTTTCGGATTCTGTATTTGGATCAAATCAAAAAAAAACCTGCAAAAATAATAATCTATGGCTTGATTAATATGTAATGATAAGAAGACCACAAAAACTGAGGGAAATCCGTCTAAGACTTATTTATTTGCTTATTTATATAAGCTTTATTTGTATAATTTTATTTATATAACTTATTTATATAAGACTTATTTATTACTTATTCATTTATTTGCATGTATTTGTAAAAATTGATAATGATTTACATGAATAGGAAAAAATATCTTCTTTCTTTTCGGAGGTAGGGCATTTTCGAATAGGAAAACCAGAAGGAATTGATAGTAATTACTACGTAGCATTTACTTGCTTACTTCAACATCACTTATAAACTAAGATCAAAAGTGAGAAAATTGATCTAAAATTAATGATCGAAATTGAAACAGATTGTTTTAAACGAATTTATAGCAATAGGGTGTTTTGAAAATCGAACCAACTAATTTCTGTTCGATTTAAATTATGACATAATCATGCAACTATTGATTCAATAGTGTAGTGTACAATGGACAAAAAGACGACAAAGTAGTTAGAGCAAATATTATGAATGACAACAAATGAAATTAATCGATTATCGAAAATGATCTTTTAAAAAGTCGTATAGAAAGAATGGAATCCTCGACTGTGACAACTGTTTGCGTGTAATAACTTTAGAATGGGAAAAATCGATTTACGAGCAAAATTTCGATATATAAACTTGAAGTAAATAAATAATAACAAATGTAAAGGATAGCAATCGCATTCATAAAATTTAATCAATATACAAACTATGAAATCTCTTACGTCGTCTATTCAGTGCGGTAAAAGTGTAAAATTTGCAATTTCTATCAAACTAAAATTTTAATAAATGCTTTAAAATGGCATTTAAAATTACCGATCGATGGAAAATACCAATGGAAAAATAAACAACTTCCAACAGTGGCAGATAAATGAAAGACACAGCGAGCAATGGACAGATATGATTTGTGAAAATATTCGCGTCAATGTCAAAATAGAAATCGTTCATTCTTTTTATAACCTAATTTTGTAAAAAATCAATTTTGGACGAAATTTTTGAAGAAATTTTAGTTTTAAAATTTTGATTTCGAATTCAAGAAGAGCAGAATTTTTTTTATTTTCATTTACTGATCTTTTCAGTTTTTAATTTATTCCACATTAGATGCAATAAAAATAATTTTTTTCTTTTGATAAAGATGATGAAGAGATGGTAAGCTGGATTACTATCATCACTGATTAAGCCAGAAAATTTAGTTCAATGGAAGAAGTTTATTTAGCTCATCTTTTTTATTTTTTTAATAAATCGAAATTCATCAATAGATCAATCAAGAAGAGAGAAATTATAACATTAAACTGACCGCTAAGCTGATTACTAGAAGAACTACACCACTGGTCATTGCAGCTACAATGTGATAAATTTATCATATTCTAAAGATATCCAGTTTAATTTTCACTTCTTTAAAAAAAAGAAGAGAGAAATGGAAGCAAGTGGATTACCAAAATCTTTCATATTAATTTACAGCGACATAAAAAAAGGAAAAATAACAACTAAATTGATTAAAATTAAAATTGAATTTGAAAATTAATTAAAATTGAGCAGAAAATTTGTTTCATCTCGACGGTTCACTGGCACATCATCATATATCCACATCTTTTTTCGATCACCACTTTTGTCCCTTTATTTTCTAAGAGTTCTTGCTGATACAAATACATACATACATCGAATGAGTAATTCATTCGCTTTACAAAAATTAATTGCAAAATTTTGGTTTCATTCCAAAGGCTAATTTAAAAATCTGTATATTAATTAGCTAATTAAGGACACATTGTTTCTCAAATACTGTTGATTAGATCGAATAGTGTAATAATCATATGATAGGAGAAAACAAATACATCAGTGAATATTATATTGAAGGACAGATCACTCAAATATGTTTGTGTGGACTAATGATCAACGATTGCTTGAATTTGTTGGCTTAAGTTTGATTAAACTTCCAATTTCTTCTCGGAAATTCTCACAGTCTTTGTAATTTACAGCTCATTTTAGCACATTTCCAATTTATTTAAAAAAAGAATTACTGTAACTTTAGCAAATATCAATCATTATAGTTCATCATAATCTATAATTTTTACGTTTTCATTCCAGTAAATAATCATAAACAGTATAGCAATATTAGACAATGCTAAAAAAAAAAATGTCCTGAGATTTCTCAGTGATGTAAATGCAATAAGGCAGATAAAATGATACGTAGTAAAATAATCATCATCACTATCATCATTATCATCATCATCATCATTATCATTATCATCTTCATCATGGCTTCTTTAGCTTCGCGAACGAAAATTTAGAGAATTTTATCCATGCTAAATGAATCCATTGAGTTTGCGCAATGAATTTTTTAAATGATTCCTATTCCCATTGTTTATTTCAGAGGTTTATTCTGATTCATCTACCAGAATCTAGCAAGAGACAGCAAGAATCTCAGGCCATATAGTTAGACTGTTCTTTTCATAGACAAATGGCCTTGTAGAGCTAATCGAAATATTTTTGCCCGAATTTGAAGAAGAGTTATCCTTCTCCTGGAATGGTTGCTCAAAGATTTATCTAACTCTTCAGAAGGACTTGTCTGGCATAAAGAAATCCTAACTGGAGGCATATGTCGTTGCTAGGCATAGCTTCAAGCTTTTTCCTACGACAAAGGAAGTTTTCAATGAAGAGAAAATTAAGCAATCGATCGAAGATCGCAATGATACTAATAAAAAATATGACTAGAACGAGTGATATATGTATATTCGTATTGGATACGAGGGATAGCGAAGAAAGAAGCAAAAGTTTGGTAAATGTGTTTTCAGTCTAAAATACTTACATAGCAACACTCTAAGAGCCTAACTCTTTTCAGGAAAAGAAATGAACATTTATATATCTTTTAGTTTTGTTTTTTTTTTTTTTATACAATCATACTTATCTAATTGGAATGCATTCAGGAAATCTTCTCACTTAATAACTTACAGCGATGTTTTCGAGAAGAAAAATTCATTCTAACCATTCAGTTAACATCTTCCTTTCAGCTATTTCGTAGGCCT
Organism: Mansonella ozzardi; assembly: GCA_029876185.1. Lineage (NCBI taxonomy): Eukaryota > Metazoa > Nematoda > Chromadorea > Rhabditida > Onchocercidae > Mansonella > Mansonella ozzardi. The sequence goes on along the minus strand of JARVGP010000040.1, from coordinate 51,148 downwards.
TACAAATCGATTTTCGCCTCTTCATCTTTTATATCTCTCCTTTTATTTTATTCAATAATACCAATTAATTTCATATCGCTACTACACCACATAATGCTACAACCGAACTATGGTTTGACGTGGTTTGAAAGACGATAACCATAGCTTTTAGGTGGTTATCGTCGCTTTGAAATTTGGGTTTTTATTGAGTTAAAAGAAGGGGTGGTTGTTTGTAAGTCAATCGATGGGAAGAAATGAAATGTATATTTAAAATGATTTCCATGTTGTTAAATCTACCCACTAATTAAGCATTTGGGATATGAGGTTTAAATTTAATCGATCCACGAGTTAAGCATTTGTGATTAGTGGATGAAATCCAAGTGATGGCACTGTTTTCTGGAATTATTGGCAATGTTTTGTATTATGATAAATACGTCTCACCTATATATCTTAGCTTATTTAAGTTAAAAAATGTTTGTTCTTTGGTTTCCTAAGTTGAACGAACTCATCAAGTTAGATTTTATGGCCGAAAATATGAAGTGATGTAATTTGGGTTCAGTATACTTTGATAGATTAAAGATTTCTCTTGCTAACTCTTTGCTATTGGAAAAGGAAACTTTTTTTGTGCATTATTCCAAAGATAGTTATTAATAGATAGTTATTGGATGGAATAACAGAATGAGATGATATTGTCAAGTTTTTTGCTATGATATCATTTGTATTATGCATTAAAATATCACATTAAGTTTTTTCTTTAATTGCAGAACTTGTTGTTAGTGCTGTGTAAATTATTCTACAGCAATCATGGCGCAAACAGATGATGCTATAGCTGCTGAATTGAAAAAGAAACGTACCTTTAAGAAATTCACTTATCGTGGAGTCGACCTGGATCAACTTTTAGATTTGAATCGGTTAGTATAAAGACAGTTTGTTTGATTTGTTCAGTTTCTTCAAAAATACTGCATGTCCTATTTGTTATTACGTTCTCGAAAGAAACAGTTAAAGAGGAAATATATTATTGAATGCATTCAGTGCATGATTAGATGGGAAGTGATGCGGAAGGTCAGTATATAATTAAGTTCTGTGCATTTTGTCGCGGTTGTGCGACACAACAGTAATTCATCATTTTGGTTGCTATCATATAGAATTATTTGCGTTAATATTTGATTTTCTTCTACTTCATCTTTTCGGGCATCGGTTTAATTTTTAGAGCTCGCCAATGAATTTATTCAGGTTCTGATTAAAGATTGCTGTTTTCGGTGCGACTGTAAACTATAAGTTTAGAATCGATGGGTTTGAAGCGATTTTGTTAGGTATAAACGATTCTAGTATAGGTAATGAGTATAGGTAATGATTTAGCGCAAAAATTACTCATTTGCAGGAAGTTGTACAAAAAAACTTTTTCAGTGACCAACTAGCAAAACTGTTGCCTTGTCGTGCACGTAGACGTCTGGCTCGTGGCTTGAAACGCAAGCATGTAGCATTTTTAAATCGATTACGGAAAGCAAAGAAAGAAGCTTTGTTGCATGAAAAACCAGCCACAATTAAGACTCATTTACGAGATATGATTGTATTACCTGAAATGGTTGGATCAGTCGTAGGAGTGTATAATGGCAAAGTTTTCAATCAAGTAAGCTTTTTTCGAAAATAATGCTTTTATGGTGAATTCCTCTTATTTCAAAGACTGCTAGCTTGTATATGTGAGTTAGGGGAAGAAGAGAAAACAGAAGAAAACAATAGGCAAACATAAATTGTTGTTACAAACTGGAAATGATGGCAAGTTAGTGTCGGTAAATTTCGATTACTGTGAAACTACTGTAATTACCGTAAGAAAGAGATGACCACAGTAGGATGATGACACACTTTATTAGACTTCTCTCTCGACGGGTCTGAATAAACCGTTCTTGACGAGATTTCATTATTTTCAAGATCTTCATATTTATGCTAATTGTTATGAAAACTTTTGCCAATAGCTTCTACATCAACAACGTAACTGTGCAATTACTTTGATTTGGGAAAAATCGATACGTAAAAATTCGCTGTTATCGTTGTCTAAACAACAGTAACATATTCTGTATAATTGATCAATCCAAAGTTTTTATTTTATGCACAGTGCACTCTCTATCATACATACTATTTGTATGGTTTTTTTTAAATTGTGCTATATGATGGTTCTGCACCGAAAACCTACTTCGAATTAGATTATCTTCGGAGTTCAATTGAGTACAGTACATTCATTGCGACTAAATCCTTTAAATATTCAGTTTCGGTTGAAAACTTACTGCTGTTTGATCCATTCATTTGCCTTCTCTTTTTTGATGTGCCATTGTAGTTTTTTTAAATAACTTTTGCAAAGATTTATGACTGTTTCAGGTCGAAATAAAGCCTGAAATGATTGGCTACTATTTGGGAGAGTTCGCAATCACATACAAACCTGTGAAGCATGGACGGCCAGGTATTGGTGCAACGCATTCTTCTCGCTTTATTCCGCTCAAATAATGGAAGATTTATTATTGTTAAGATGATGGTCGATAAATTGTTTTGTTCTGATGTAAGTGGTAAGCAAAAAAGAATTTATACTATATATTTAGGTAATAATGACATTTCAAACTTATTTTGACTCGCACATGTGACTTTAGCTAAAGGAATTGAAGTTAATATATAAGTGGTGCATGAGGTGATGTTCCGTTGCTTATAACACTACTAGGATTATTTATCATACATGACCATGGTCTCCAAAATTTGGAAATCCAATTTTTTATAACTGCTTTCTGAGCAACATCGTAAGGATAAGGATGGCTATCCTGTCGTGTTGTTCGTTATTCACAAATAATAAGTAACTGCAAAGAAATATCACCAACACCGGGAATGTGCATTTTTTAAACTACAATGCAACGAAATGAAAGCATAAGCAAACAGAATACTATGTATGACTAGGATATATAAAAGTTGCACAAATACTTACTACATTAACGTATCACGGGATATCTTAACCAATTAGAAAAGTAAATTAAGTCCGTCATAGCGGTGAAAATTTCTAAAGATAAAGCAGGACGAAAAATGCGATACTATATGTCCACAAGTGATCTACATCACGAAATGATTTTTCTACGATGAGTAAGAAATAACCGAGAAAAACTGAAGAATTTCTGCAAAAACTGATGAAGTTTCACAAAATCGGGATGTAGTTATCAATTTTAGCTCGATGCCTTTGTGATATGCACTCTGCGATCCAAATGATATTTCTCATTTCTTGCTCTTTAAGCTTGATGAATGCATAGAATATACCGAAATGGAACTGATGTAAAAATGTTTGAACGTTCAGTTTCACCTAAAAATGTGGCAGAAAGTTTGATTTAGTCTTAATAATTTTATGAACTGTTGAAATGAGCTAGATTTTGAATCTTATTGTGTCATCGTAAAAAAGGGGTGTTGGAATTTCAAAGATAATGATGCGAAACTCACTTCGTATTCTAAGAACTTATCTTCAAGAGCCTTCTCGCCTGGTTGTAGACCGGACCCTTCAAAAAGCGCGCGATAATCTGAATAATATTCACAGACTTGCCTAACTTGTTCGTAATCATCCGCCTTTGATAATCCAGTTAGTCCTTAATACCAAATATTAAGAGGTTTTAATAACTTCGATATTAAACGTTGAAGGACAGAAACACACCTTCAGGATAAAGTTTTCCACACCGTGGATAAAGTTTGACTCGATCTTCCTTCGCCAACTCGGTATCAAAGCTATTGATCGTTATTATGATAGCACGCCGATCCGCTTCGAACTGCAAAAAATACTCATGGAAAGGATAACTCAATATTGACCTGAACAGCATTCATATGAGAATAGTTCTATATAAAGAGTACTAAAATCGAACATAATTTAGAAATGTCTGGTTTCAATGAAGTTTAGAAAGATAGCATTGTAATTTCGAATATTTATTTTTTTCAACATACCGCAAGGATTTCACCCATAACTTCAGCTGTTGTGCCTCCTAAACGTTTGCAAAATTTGTAGAAGTCTTCTAAATAGGAACGATATAGAGTATTACGAATTATTTCCACATTCATTTCATCCAAGTCCTGTTCACTGATACAATCAACAAAGTATGCTGCTGCAAAAGAATAAATAAATGGTTTTCCAGGATTATGATAAAAAAAATTATTATACTCTGAGAAGTCTGAAACAAAAACTCGAAATTCTGCTAAGTTTAAGTTAGTATTGTTTGAATTGAAAAAGAACTTCCAAAACCATTACATCTTACATATCATAATAATCTTCATTAAACGATTGCTAACATCTGCGATTTGGAAGTTTGTAAATTAACGGAGAATTTCAAAACAGTACGATATTACATGGCACGAAAATCTATACATGTCGCATCAGATCTTAAATATTTTATAACTAAAAATCAAAGCTGTTTCTTGCCTAAAGGAGTGTCCACAAGTACTGCATTATAAAGCTCTGCTGGTGTTGAAACGATATGAATGGCTTCCATTTGCTCAAAAGAACCAAGAGGATGACATTTTGAGATAAGCTCACTGATAGGTCGTCGATGTAATGTTCCCGTAATGAGCAAAATGATGTTATCAATCATATATGAGTACCTGACATTATGTTCAACAAAGAAATTGAAAGCGATAAGTGGAAGATCATCGCTACTTTTGAAAGAATCAAAAATATAAATAGTTATAAATTTTGAAACTAACGTTATATAGTCCAAAAATGTTGACAATGGTTCCACAGCATTGTTTCGAAAATATGTAAATTCTGTTACTAGCTTTTCTCTTAATCGCTCATCAATAATCTGCAAAATTAAAATCAAAGAATTGCAAAAAAGAGATTCTGTACAAACGAAGGTACAAGAGTTGTTTTTCCAGATAAATACTAATCTATTCCCATAGTCTACTGATTTACCTGAACTGTTATTGTACCAGGTTCGTTTGCTAGAAAATTTCCATAGTCCGTTGATTGTATATGAAGTTTCAAATCTGAAAACTCCACAAACTTTTTAGCAATTTCCATAAAAACTTTATATGAACAAATTATGGCATATGAATACTTCTTAAGAATCATTCTTTCATCCCTTTAATGACTGATATTTCTCATAGAATCTATGAAGATTAATAGCTCGACATTCAATACAATCACTCTCTCTCGAAAAAAATGAAACTTTATTTCAATTTTCTTACAAATTATTGAAATTACCTTCGACAGTTTCACATTGAATAAGATTAGCATAATCGGTTTCTGATAGGATACCTCCTTTGAATCCTCGGACTAAGCCTTCCAAATATCCGTGATTAATATTGAAGAAATATTCGAGCATCTAAAAAGCAAGAAAAATTGTTAGTAAATTATTGCAAATTTATTTCCAATTCATATATTTCAAACGATATTGTTTAGAATTTTATTGACAAGAAAAAAACAAAGAATGATTTTATTTTTCAAAAAAAAAACCAAGCAATATTGTTAGATTAAAGTGAAACAAAATCTTATTGACCGAATCAATCTTAAATCTATCAGAACGAACATTCTTTGATCTGATCTAATCAGCTAAATCCAAATTGATTCAAATGAAACCTGCTTAATTCTAGCACATCCTCCGCCACACACATACATTTACTAGAGGTTAACTCTACCAATGCAATAATGATCATTGATCTTTTGTCGCTTCTTGCAGGAAAGGGCGCTATTTTCAAAGTATGAGAAATTGTTAAATTTAATTTGAATAAGTTCTATTGTGAAGTTTAACCAATATGGACATACACATGTTAGTACAACAGATATATATCATAATGCTGCTACTGGTTAATAGCGGGACAAAAATGACAGAGGACAATGAGAGTTCGCGATAAAATAATCGAAATAAAGCTGCACTGATGATAATGCACAGCTGTATCATTAACTGCTACCGCAAGCTACCAAATTTATCTGGGAGATTCAGGTTCTTTCTTTCTTTCTTTGTTTCTCTTTTTTCATTAATAACATTTTAAATTGTTTCTACACTTGAAACATTGGTCGTTTATTAGTATCAGCAATAGTTGTAATATCGGTCAAAGATTTAGGCGGGGACTGACCAACAGCTGACCAAACATAATATCATCATTCATTATCCATGTCATTGATACGATGAACAGTAATGAAGGTGGAGAGAGGGAATGTAGGAAATCGGTAAGATAGTTTATAATGTTTATAATTGCCATGTATCGATTGACCAATGGCATATTTGTTGACCAAATAGTTGTACTGTTAGTTTATAATGTTTATAATTGCCATGTATCGATTGACCAATGGCATATTTGTTGACCAAATAGTTGTACTGTATCGTAGCTTTTGTCCTCTAATGAAATTCCATATTCGTTATATATCATTAGGTAATTAAAGTAATTAGAGTAAAGCTGTGTTGAGATGTTATTTATGATAATTTCAGGAAATTTTTAAAAATAATCCATGATAAAATAGCTTGAAGAGTTGGCAATAATCATACAACAATATCAGTTGCTGAAATTTTTTATCACTTGCTAAGTTAACGGTGATAATGAACAAGACGAATTACATACTGGTTTATGTGCCTAATGGTGTGATGAAAAGTATTCGATATAATTTCAAGATAAAAGTTCAGGTTAGCTTTTTTTTTTTTTTCCTGAGATGAAAAGATTAGCATGATTTCCTTTAGCTTTTCATTTTTTACTTTCCTAAAATAGATTTTTTTTGAAATGAAAAGATTAGCATAGTTCTCTTCTATAAGCTCAAAAATATATTTATATTTGAGCTTAGAATATTTGAAATTTAATTTAGCAAATGTTTGAAATTGGAAAGTGAATCATTGCAAAAATTTTAAGTTATTTCGTTTGCTCTTTAACTAATAGTGAATCAGAATCTCTTATCACTCTTTAACAAACAATGAATCGGAATTTCTTATTACATTTAAAATTAGAGGAGTTTTTTTTTTTGCAGAAAGTGATTGATATCTTATTGTCAGCATTAGGTATCGATCGTGTATCCTTCCGTTATTTTGCCCTTCGCTTAATTCGATCTCCGGTAACACAGTTATATAGTAATAACAATGATTGCCATTGGCTACATTCATATCTTACAATGCAACATGTTTATGATAAATTTTTTAGCAAAAGTTCGAGTTCTATTCAGTTGCGGTAAGTTTTGATTGTTTTGATCGTTTCCAAAAGTAGAATTCTTTTTTCATCGAAAAAATTAAAAGTTTCAAAAAACAGTTTCTTTTTTTTTTTAAATTTATAGTTGAAAAACAGAGTATTAATCATTCATTATTTCTTTTCATAAATGTCTTTTATAAATCACATGCCATAATTATGGGAACATTCCAAAAAATTACTTTAAAAATATCCAGTAATTTTTGCTCTTTGATAATTTGTCAATTCCACAATCATTCGTTGAAATTTATTTCAGTCGAATTAGCAATTTTATTACTTTTTTAGAGCTCAGCTCGAATTTCACTGCTTTTTAAGGTTTGAATTACGCTTGCGTTTTATACCGAAAGATCTTAAAGAAATGTATCAGACAGAAACAGATGCATTTATGTTTTTGCATGATCAGGTTCTAGCTGATTATGTAACTCAGGTTTAGTTCTACTTTTGCAAATCTTTAAAATTCTTTAATAAAATCGATCAGCTCATCATTCATTCATTTCTCTCGATGTGCATTCAGTTTAATCCTTTTTCATTTAGTTATGGCAAATGAAATAGTAGTTTCGTTTCAATTTGATTGTTACATCATTTTTTTCAGCTAGTGGTTGTTGTATGTAGCTTTCGACTTTTTTTTAAGCCTTTAATACTTTTCTAAACTAAACACTCGTTTCAGGTTTCATGGAAAGTTCCTGTCGAGACTGCCATTGAATTAGCTGCCTTACAAATACGTCGAAGACTTGGAAGTCAAAATCTGTAAGTCATTTTTTCTTTTGAATTGATATTTCCTTTTATATCGGGTTTGTATATGCTTTTATGAATACAGTTGTCAGGTGTGGCATAGAAAAGTATCTAAATTTGGATGAGCTTGAAGCCGATGGAACTCTTGCGCGGTTATTGCCCGAAACTTTGCTCATTAAAATGAAGGTTTATCCCAAAGTATAATTTTAAATAAAGAAAAGTTTTCATGGTCTTTTTAACAGGGTCATTGATAGGAAGCTGGAAAGTTATCATAAGTCTTATAAAAGAAATGACATTCAAGTAGAATCGAGAAAGCGTGAGCTGTTTCTTTGGCCCTGACTGAGCAAGCAAACTGATACAAATTAGATCTCGACCTTATTTCTGTTTTTGGTTTCCTTTTCTTAGGACAATAATGACTTATGAAATTTTTGTCAAATAAATTAAACTGTAGTCACTTGTTTTTTCAGTCGAAAATGCTCAGGAAAACATTAATAACTGCAGTGAAGAGGCATGCGTTGCTTACACCTGCAGAATGTATTTTCCAATTCCTGGAAATTGTTAAGCAAATAACGCAGTTTGACACTGAAATATTTAAAGCTTCTTTGGGTGTATGTTTTATTGCTTCTGCATAAAAGACTAAACATTTTTGTTCCTTACTGTTCTATACCAAACTTTCAAATGTTTCATTTATATTTGCCTATGAAATTCGCATAAAAGCATTTATTATAATAGCATTTGTCGTATTTGTGTATAGACTGTTTAATGAATACAGATAAATTTACTTTAGGTTGTTTGGAAGAATCCGTTAGATATTATGGTAGGTATTTCTGTTGGCATTTCCTGTGCTGGAGGTGGATATGGCCAAATGGTATGAATTTTTATCGTTAAATATAACATTTGCTGTAATTTCACTGCGAATATTTTATAAAATTGATAGAAATCATATTGAATCATATAATATCATGTAAGACCGGTACATATTATTATTATCCTAGTTAAAGTCCGTGGAAGAGTGACGCTAACTTATTGTAGTTGTTATATAATTATTCATTTTTCTTCGCCGTTACGCGGCTCAAATTTTTTAGCTTAAATTAACCAGTTACGCTACAGTTGTGTAGTTATTTTATGCGCTGTGGAACTGATTTGATTTGAGAGTTATAGTCTTTTATCGCTGAATATTTAACACATCTCTATTTTCATTTAGAATTCTTGTAAGTGCTAAGTAATCTGTCTATCTTATCAGTGCTAACTCGTTTATAATGCACCTATAGTGCTAAGGATTAATCTCCATTTTCCACATGACTTTCTATTTACAGCCTGTTTTGTTGGCGAAATTACAGTACATCATCAATGTGACGCTATTGAAACCGGACGAGAAATCAGAAAAAACTTTGGTTAATTTGAAGATAACAGGAAGCTCACAACAGCTGGTAATCCTTTCATTAAATGTGAAATGTAACAATGAATGAGGCGAGCGAGATGATCCGAAGCCTGTTTTTGATTTATTCAATTATTGATCATTATAAATTTCAGTTTAAATTTTTTTAGTCGATTATGTTGCCGACGTGGTCAGTTGCCGAATCGTTTGCACATCTTATCAATGGTTATCATATGTTATTATTACAACAAGGATCCATTTGGACCCCATATGGTAGAATCATTTTTAGTCTTTTGCTTTACTTATTTAAAAGACTTTCAAAATTTCTGTAAAAATGAAACAGTAATATTTCTTGCTTTTCAAGAGCAAATTTCTCGTTTGCATCCACTTCACTGGACTTCTCTTTCGTTAGTAATGAATCAAAGTTGATTTCTATGACTGGTAATAATTTTTTCAGAATTATTGGATGTGCCTTCTATAAATTACGAAGTGACATTCGCACCTTCGGAAGGTAGTCCTTTTAATGAAATTGGGATTCATCTTTGGAAACGTATTAGGATCAATCATATTTTGTTAATTTCAGATGCTAATCTTTTTGTGGATCGTTCACGAGTAGCACTAAAAGAATTGCTGGGAGTTGGACAATTCGGCAACGTTTATCGAGGAACATTTATGAAAGAGGTTTGATACTGAATAAAAATTTCTGCCATTTTAGTTTTCTTTGCATTGCAGTCTGAATTTTTTCTTTCAATAAATGCTTTTCAGGATGGTTTGATAGATCCGGTTGCTGTAAAAGTTTGCAAAATGGATAGTGAGACAGTGGAAAGACAGAATTTTTTGAAAGAGGCTTGTAAGTTTGATGATTAATCAGACTGAGATTATGTATGAAGTTTGAAAGTTGAATGTATCGCGAAATGTAATTTATTAGTTAAAATTTTTTACTGTCAAAGTTGCTTCTTTCTCTAAACAATTATGCTTAGCTTTGACACAGTGTATTGCACTTTTTGCAGCTATAATGCATCGGTTTCGCCATGAACATATCATTGCGTTAGTGGGAATTTGCATAGAAAAGCCTATTTGGATTGTGATGGAATTGGCGCCACTTGGCGAAGTATTTTGGTTTGAAGAATTTAAAAATTTATCATTTTTCATGGAAGTTAGGAATCTACTCATTAAATCTCATTTAGAAAATTCTTATAGCAACAGTAGAAAGTTGAATTATTAGCAGTAGAATTAAAAGTTGCATTATATGGTATGCATTAGTGACATCAATTACAGCATTATCTAAGCAGTTGGAATTTTATAGCTGCGACATTATTTGTTACACAACACTGCGACAATCGACTTATCTATACAACTTCTCTTCAGTCAGCAGCTCAGTTCTGCGTTAGTTTATTTGCATTCGTGTAAATTTGTGCATCGCGACATTGCTGCTCGTAATGTCCTCTTGTCATCCCCACGCTGCGTGAAGTTATCAGATTTTGGTCTAAGTCGTTATGTTGAGGATGATGACATATATACAGGTAAATAATATTTACGGTTGAACTTTGCGTAAAAAACTGTATATTTTCTTTTAGTCCATTTATATAAAAAATTCTTTGAATATTTCTTTTTTTTTTCCATGCCATTATGATCCAATTTCCATTTCGTCTAAATTTTGCACAGTTCAGTTCTTAGTTGAGACATTCGTTGGAGCCAATTTAATTGAAATGTATTTTAAACTTTTTATTATGAACTTTCTTTTTTAGTCAGAATTCTTTACAGCGTCTAGATGCAAACTTCCGATTAAATGGATGGCACCAGAATCAATTACTTATCGCTGTTTCAGTAAGGCGACCGATGTTTGGATGTTCGGTTTGAATTTGAGATTCAGATTTCTTATCTCTTAATTAAAACCTGTTTTAATGAAGCTGGTTATACAAACTTTGAAAATGGAATTGTTGTGGCATTGGAATTTTAAAAATTATTTACTTGACATTTCGAACATTCAATAGTTTAAGGGGGGACAATTTTTCATTTATTCTGTTTGACTTCGGCTCTGCATTCGAATCAGTTCTCAATTTACAGAAATTAACGGAAAAATTGTGTCCATCCATATTGGTTTGTTTGGAAATAAAATGTTTTCCTAAATTTTAAAATTTAGAAGACATTTTCGGGAATGCATTTCATCTCGTTAAGAATTTTAAGCTAGCTCTTCTACCGAAAAATTCTAACATTAAAATGAAATCGGATTTTGTGTCATACTCTGACTTATCGTTATTTTCAATAGCATCATAATTACAGGTGTCTGTATATGGGAAATACTTTCATATGGTGTGAAACCATGGCGAGGCGTCCAAAATCATCACGTTATATCGAAAATTGAGAGTGGCGAAAGACTTGAAAGACCCCATAATTGCCCGGAAGTTCTATACAGTTTATTGATGTAAGGAATTTTATAACTCAAGACAACATTTTCAACTCTTAATTTAATTCTAATTTTTTCGTAGCTGAGTGTTACCATAATTCTGAAACTCTTATTCTTTTCAAGGCGTATGTGGAATTTTGATACTTCAAAAAGACCAACAATATGTGAAATTAATCGTTACCTTGGCTTTCTACTGATTCAGATTGACTGTCACGTTCCCTTTGGATTGCTTACAGCACCTTCTGAAAATGCAAGTTTTGCAAGTGCTACATTTTTATTTTCTTATTTGTGTTATTTATTTGAATTTAAATGATATTTTCGTTATCAGTTTGCAGGAAATCAGTTCGTTGGTTCATGAAGATATTCGAACGAATGGTTTTGTGAAGGTTTTCTTTTCATTGTTATGAACTAAGACTATATCAAAAATTAATAATAGAAATATTTTTTCATTACATTTTCCATTTATAAATATGTTATCATCGATTTTTTTGTTTTACTAAGGTAGCACCGGTAATAAAAGTAGATTCCGCAACTATGCCAACAGCAATGTTGTGGCATACATTGGAGCAACAAAGAATTCAGTCGGAGGAGAATGATAAATGGCTTGAAGAGGAGGAAGAAAAACTTGTAATTTTTTAGTAGTTTTTTTTTCACCACTGTAATTTTCGAATATATGATAGCTAAATTTTAAAAAAAAAGAAAAAAAATTAGAAAAGACTAGAAAAAAAAGAAAATAAAACACTGAATTTTTGAAATTTCATAGCACTCATGAGTGAAACCACAAGGCATATGAATATTATTACTTGGTTTGACAAAATTAGTCATTTGTATCTCATGCTTAGCGTAAATATCTTAATGTGAAATGAACCTGCTAGATTTGTGAATCTCTTTTATGCACACATTCATATCAGTATGACATTATATTAGCAGGGCATACAATGATGATTGGGAAGTTTTGATGAATTGAAGAATTTTTTTTTGAAATTTTATCAATTTCCCGAATAAAAGTCGGAAAATTTTTAAAGATAGTAGGAAAGAGTTTTACAGTTACCGTTGCCAGCACTTTCAACAGTTCGCGCGCAACATCTTAATTCACTACCTGCAAAACAACCGTTGTTAAGCAAAGAAAAAAATATACCGCCAGGCTATGAATTCGATCGCTGCAGTGATATGGTGCATGAAGCTGTTTTTAGAGTGATTGGTGCAGTAACAAATTTATCCCGGGAGTTCCATGCATCAATGACAAATGAGCATTTCAACGAATGTGTTAAAGTATGTTCATTGCATCACTCCTTCATTCTGTATGTCACATTCACATATTGTTGTTAATTATTTAACATTTGTAATTACATGTTACTGGCACTTATTATTCATAAATATGTTCATAACCGGTAACACAGTATTTTTTCATTACATAATTTTATTATTTTTCATCAGGGGAACTATCAGTTTTCAAAAAGAAAAATGATCCATTAATCACCGTAAACCAAGGAAACAGTAAATGTATTAATTTTTACTTTAGAGTTGTTCATAAAACTTGTGCGTAATTATTTGATAAATATATTGTAGATCGTCATTGATCATTTGAGAAATTTATTCAATGAATCCATCCAAAACGTATCAATTTTAAACACTTCTGATCAACAGGAAGTAAAACTTGTTGAGACACTTTTGGAGTCAGATTTGCATAACTTATCGGAAGTCATGGAAAAAGTTTTGGAAGAGGATATTAATAAGGTAGAGCATGGTTTTATTTTTTATAGAATTGAATCGCTGTACTAGGCGAAGTAACTATGTAGTTCTCTCCTCAACTTTATTAAAATTCTCTGATTTGATAAAATTAAATCTATGTAACTTAACACTCTTTAAGGATAGCACAGTGATGCATTGAGATTTCAGGAAATATATGACGCATTAAGAAGAGAAGTATTGAAAATATGCCATCGTTTGGCATTTAATTGTAAACAATTTCTGGAATCTATTGATAGTGCACGTATTCGAAATGGTATTGCAAAGTTGAAGTTAAAAGATCCATCATCTGCGGTACATAAAGTGTAATTTTTAAAAATAAAAGTATCGGTAATCAGAAGTTTTGGAAAATAGAATTAAATTGATGATAGAAATGTCGAAGAAAAGAATCAATTAGAAGGAAAAAAGATTTCTATTCGTTGAACAGTTTTTGCTTTTTTTTGAATATTTTTTTTTTTTTTAAACATAACCTCCAAAAACCATTTTCAGGTTTTCAATTTAATTACATCGTATATTGCTTTAATTTTTGCATTTTGCTTAATTAATACAGGAAGCAGTTTATATTTTAACGAGTAAAAAAAAACCATAATCACGAAAAGAGATATTGTTTTTATATCCGATTGCTAAATTCTATCCTCATATTGTAAATATTTACTTTTTACCTAAATAAAGCACATATCATTTGAAATGGATGTATAGCAACACGATGATAAATTTTTTCCTATTAATGGACAAAAATAAAGCATAAAAAAATATGAATTAGATTCAAAGTAAGATTTTGTTACGACTTTTACCATCAGAAAATTTAAGTGAAATGTTCGCTTTTTTCAACTTTAAAAACAAAAATCAGATGAAATGACATTGCATGAACCATTTATATATCTTTATATTAATGATTAAGGTATGCTACTAGTTGTAATACATTTTGTTTCTAGCCTGATTCAGACGAAAGAAAATTTCTCGGCTATTAATGTGACGTCTGTAGTATTGTTAAGTAATGAGGCACAAAAGAGAATTGATACCATTTGTCTGAATACGATGGAAAGATGACATTGATCCTGTTTGATTTAATATGAAAAAAAAAAAAAAAAAATAATGACATGAAATAGAAATGGGCAATTGCATTGAAAAGTGAAGTGAAACAACGTAGAAGAAGCAGTTGAGCTGTCCTGCAGAAAAGAGAAACCACTTGGAAGTTTTTCTTTTAATTGCCATCCTCATCATCATCTCATTTACTTCCATCGACTCAAAACAGCCAATACCGTGAAACTTGTCGTGTTGTCATCACTACTCTTCTAAAGTCTAAAAGGTGGCACACCCTACCTTTAATTTCGCTGAATGTTTTCTTCAAGTACATTATGCGTCAGATAGTAATTTTAGAATTTCTAATTAATCGGTTAGATTCGTTGATTTCTGTATCCGTGACAAAGATGCCTTCCTGGCTGCATAATTCTTATAATAGCCTAGTAGTACCATCATTACTAAAAATTTACTCTTAAGCTTATTAACCGTTCAAAATATAACAATTATCCTTAGTGATTGTATTGAGAAGAATTTAATGTCGTGGCTGAATGTATTGGTTAGTCCATTCAGTGATCTTCCAGTGATGAGAAAAATCTCGAAATATTGGAAAAATATATTTGCCTAACATTAAAATGTTATAAAATGTTTAAAATGTTGCCCAATATTAAAATGTTCTAAAATATGTAAAAGCTTTTGAAATTTCTTTTAATAATTTCATTTAATTATGAACAGACTTCATTCTTTCACACATTAAGAAGAATTTGTCAGTCCGCAATATTCCACTGAGAAAGCAATTTCTTTTTTTCACTTACGGGAAAACGATTCCATCTGAGATCTAAATAGAAAGAATGCTTCTATTATTCATCTCGAATTCCATTCTGCTCTGTAGTGCTGTAGTTCGAGAATTCTCGAATTCATGTGCTGAGGCACCATCGATAGCTGCACAAATAATTTGTAATCAATTACATGAATGGGACAGACATGCTCGGGTACGTCGTTTTACCAATGAATGAAAATGAAAAGTTGAAGAAAATTTAAAATTTTCAGAAGGCAAAAAAATTTGCAAGAGGAATTTGAATTCTGTATGATTGAATATTTTGTAACAATTTTCAAAAAACAAAAGTGAATTTCATATTACACGAAATTATAGGCCGAAGCACCGGTAGGATCATTTGCGGCAGCGCCACCTGGTATCCCAGGAAGAGGTCGAACGATTGCCTCACGCCTTGCACTTATCACTGCCACTCCCTATCAATGTATGGATCTCGAATGTCTCTGTGTACATTTAAGGGGTGAAGGATTTTTTTTGAATTTGAAACTTTTTCATTATAATTTGAAAGACAACTCATCACTCAAGCACAGTCCATAAAATCAATTATAACTTTACAAAAATAATCAAATGTCTCTGCTTACTCTTTCCACTATTAAACATAACTATTGGTTGTATTTAAAATAATATTATAATGAAACGGCAGTATTTGACTCAAAATTGAATTTTACACTTAAAATCCAAGTATCGTAACGAGTGGAATTCGGAAAGTATGACTGCAGTAAAGATTGAACATGGAAGAGACAAAAATATTTGACTTTCAAAGAGAACTATTGCACGACAAGTCAAAAATTTTGTGATAAATTAAAATCGGAAGACTTTTTGAAAGAAGACAAAATCACCTTTTTCGTGAGAACAATTCCTTCCGAAATTTTAAATTATTTCAAGGAACAATTGAAGAGTTGATGACATTGTTCAAGTTCACTTTCATCAATTCATATGCTGTCTTGTCATCTCATATGCATTTCATTTTCGTACAATCGCCTTGTAATTAAAGAAACATTTTGTCCATTTAAATATTGCGCTGATTCCAAAATCTATTTTGCTTGTATCTTTTTATTTTACTATTACAGTGTTTAGAATTTGAATTCTGATTAAGTTTAAAAGTTTACAAGCATATTTATCGCTAATTCTCATTTATTGGTGAAAATATTATGCTTTCTTATTGAGGTGAAATTGCTTCTAAAATTCGAATTGATTCATAGCTATTTCAATAAAATTACTAATTTTACTAATCGAATTAATAACAATGGTAGGTCTGAGAGGAGGAAATGAAAGATGTTTTCTACAAAAGGCTGTTAGGAAAGAATACCGAATGCTGAGTGATCAGGAACGGAGAAGATTCCACAATGCTCTAATACAACTCAAACGATCCGGTGAATATGATAAATTAGCGCTGATCCATGGCCGCGCATCAGTTAGCGGTGGTGCGCATTCCGGACCTGCCTTTCTACCGTGGCATCGCGAATTCATGAAAAGGTACTTTTTAAATTGATCATTTCACTTTTTCTTCGAATTATTTCTCTTTTGAATTAAAAAGCGCTTCCTTTTTGCAAAAAGATTTGAGATCGCTCTTCGACAAATTGATCCTTCCGTTTCCGTACCGTATTGGGATTCAGTCCTGGATAGCGGATTGCCAAGACCGCAGGATTCAGTATTATGGACAAACGAATTGATGGGCACAACTGATGCAAGTGGAGCTTTAACTGGAGGAGATTTCGCTAATTTTGTTACATTTCAGGTTCGAATTTACTTAATACTTCACTTTGTTTTCAGGAAATACGACAAATAATGCAGTACTACCATTTACATTTTTTAATAAATAAATTAGGCAGAACTTTGTAATAAAATATAATTCCTTTCCTATTTACTGGCGTTTGATTCGATTCTGAATTTGAAATGCAAAATGAAAAAATAGAAACGTTCAAACGTAAGGCGTCAAGTTGGAAGAGCAGGATCGCCCTTCAGGGAATCAGATCTGAATTGGTTTCTGCAGCAAGATCGAATTGAACATGTTCTCTCATTTACGGCTCCTAGACAAGTACTACTTTCTGAAAACATTTCAGAACAATTTTTATATTTATTTTGCCTTTTTTTTATATAAAGAACTACTAACTTTGAGAGTTTCCAAGAGTTATACCGAAAGAATAGTAAAACCAGTAGGAAGTGTTATTACTTTCATGGCTATCTTTGCAGTAATCATTTGCTGATGCTTTATATTAAATGACATTTGGAAACTGATTCATTTCGGTGACTTGTAGCAGACAACTCATTTTGTTGAAGGGTTGTCGATATCGCGCCAACTACAACGCCCTGGAATATACACATGGTAATGTCCACATCTTCGTAGGTGGTGATATGTACGACCCGTACACATCCGGAAACGATCCAATATTCTATTTACATCATTCATTTGTCGATTATATTTGGGAAATGTACAGGCAAAGAAGACAGGTTTAGTTATTATAATTTTAATTCGAAAATGTGAACAGAATAAATTTTAGGATGAAACTCAATTTTAAATTTTTTAAACCATTTATTTCAATCTTATCTTGGGATTTTGAAAAGAAATTGCTAGGAATAAAACTATGAATGATTATTTTCCAGACACGATATCAACGTGAAAATCATTACGCACCTGATAATCAAGCATGCAGTAACGCAGTACATTTTGGTTCCGCTTTAATGAGGCCTTTTACGCCACTACGAAACATTGACGGCTTGAGTAATGCCTATACTGACAATATGTATACATATGCACCACGGCCAAGTTGTCAAAGTGGACCAACTTGTGGATCAAAGTAAGCAAGACTGTATCTGATAAAAACGGAAAAAGTCATTCCACCTCGATATGAAGGTTAATTCACTGCTGACAAATACAAGAGTATCTGGTTGATGCAGAAGACATGATCGCTAAGTTAACCATGGAAATGTTGTTCTTTCAATAGGAGCAAAAGATGAATGAATTTCAATATAGACGATTTTTCAACTGTGGTATGTTTAACTAACTATGATGTATCAGTGCAAGAAAATATTTTTGAGCTGTTTACGATTAGATACTTGTTTTGTGACCGATCTCATGGACAACCTCGCTGCGTGTCAAAAGCTCGAATTGGTGGACAATGTTCTGGATTTGTGAGAGGTGAATCAGTGTGTTATAATGGAATATGTGATGGAGGGCGATGTGTTCCAAGTCGCTCCTTTGCGGTATGTTGGAATTTGTAACTTGTAATGTCCAATGCCCACAATTTCGTTAATCATTACTTCACTAAGCTTATTTAATAGAGAGGAAAATCTTTCTGGCGATTATAGTCACTTTTATTAATTTTAAGTGACTGAACTTGTAATATGTGATCAAGCACTTCAGATTCAACAGGAGATACCACCGTCCGTCTCTCTATCAACAAAACAAACACCGGTTGTATCAATAAATGCAGATTGCTACAATGAGAATGAATGTTGTAAATTGTGGGCACAGCAAGGTGAATGTGATCGGAACAGAGGTTACATGCATGAATGGTGTAAAGTTTCGTGTCGAATTTGTCAGCCTAATTTTGATCCTGAAATTGGTTAGCTCTTGCTATACTTCTGCACTATTCTTAATTTTTCCAAAAAGATTTTCGTCTATTCTCAACTTTCAAAATGGATTATATATTGTCTTATTAACATGTCCAAGACTTTCATGCTTGACCTAAGAGTATATGTCAGAATAATAGTGTCATTAATAATCATACTGTCCTTAATAATAAACCACATTTAAAATCATTTAAATTGACAGCCTTACATAAATTCTATTTATGATGAGAATTATTTCTTGCTAACATGGAAGTACAATTTATCAAATATTCAAACTGAAAATTTCAAAGTTTCACTGATTATTCTCAATCAAAGACTTGATAAATGTAATAAAATAGTTTCGTACATTCCTCTTAAAAATATCACTATTATTATTATAACAGAGGCATTATTATTGTAAAATAGACAATATTAATGAATTTGTTTTAAAGATACAGCAGATGTTGAGAAGTGGATAATTCAAATTCATTAAATTTAAATTGAAGAATGCTCGGATCATCACGAATACTGTGAAGAGTGGGCAAAAAGCGATGAATGCGTAAAGAATGCTAAATGGATGCAGGAAAATTGTCGAAAAAGCTGTAATCATTGTGATCGAACGAGAGCACAAATTTGTAGTGGCACTGATCATGATGGTGAGCAACTATTTGAATAACTTAGAAGCTTTTCTTCGTTTCGCAAATTCGTTTTTGAACTTTTAACTCTCAATATTTTAATTTCAATTACCTGTGTAACGCTTTTTTTTCCGCTCATATTTTTAAACATATTATGCAAAATTGTTTGGAAAAAATTCAAAGTTGAAAGCGAATTTAAAATACTTAGTTTTCTTTAGTGGCAACAACACGTCGATCACAACCTGAGAGGAAGAAATTGCTTCAGTGCAATTCACCTGGATGTTACAATGAGAATGTTTGTTGTTCACTATGGGGCTTACAAGGACAGTGTTCTCGAAATTTCACCTGGATGGCATGTAATTGCAAAGTGAGTTGTGGCCTGTGTATTCCAGATGACTACGATTACGGAAGTAAGTTCTACTGCATTTAAAATAGTGCCTAAATAATGATCGAATCTTGTATAGTAATCAATGCTTGGAAATATCTTTACTAACTAACATTCCTTCTTAATTCACATAAAGTTCAACTTATATATAAATATAAGTTCTGAACTTTACTGATGATTTAAGTTCAGTTCATGGTTAAGAATCAGAACTTGGCCCTTTTTTCTTTTAAAAACTCACAAAAATCTTATTGATTGATGCAACAAATCATAGCAATAATATTTCTCGTATTATAGAATTTCATTATAGAAAGCACTAATGTTCTTTGAACTTTTGAAATTTCAAAAATTTCATATTTTTAATGAATCCCACTGTGTCAAATTCAAATTAAATTCGTTCAACGAGTAACGAATTTATTTTTTATTTAGCACTGTATGACTTTTAAAGTGTATGATACATGTGATATAGGAGTAATAATATGTAAATATTCAGCATGTAATGATTATCACCGTAGCTGTCCAGAATGGGCATCAAAAGGTGAATGTAGCGCAAATGCTTGGATGCTAGAAAACTGTCGACGTTCGTGTAATTCATGTTTGGACCAATTGGAATTACGTGAAAGATGTCGCGTTGATTTATCTTCCAGTCGCTCTATGATTCCAGCTGCGCCCGATGATGTCTATTATGATATATTTTAAGCATATCGCTATTAATAAAATGTGTTATTTTCGCTATATTCAAGATAAATTTAATGATAGCAAAATTGTGAGGTTAATTTTAGATTGTGAAACTAAAATGTTTGAATATTTCAAGAATCCCGACTTCGAATCTTTGATTTCAGCAATAAATTCTAAATAAGCATGTAATCAGTCTAAAACTGAGTTATTGATATATTAAGTCAATATATTTAAAATTAAGTCACTGCTAAAAAATATAAAATTTAAATAAAGTTTTGTAATACTCGTTTGAAATACATTCTACTTTTGAAACTTGCAGAATTTCTAATGAAACTTTATATGAAACTGAATTTGAATTTTACAGTTTGCCATCAATAGTTGATCTAGTTGGTTTTTTATAAGATATGCATTTTATATGCATAATATTGAGAAATAATGAGAAAATTATTTATTTGAGAAAATTTTACGGTGAAAAAATAAGTGAATAAGTATGTAGATGGAAACGAAATAGTGCACTAAAAAAGAATCTGAAGTATTTGCCAATTGCTATGAGTAAAAGTTTATTTTCTTCCTACAGCTCCAAAATTTTTAGCAAAAATTCGATTTCAAATTTTAAACTCATATAAATCAAACCCATACAAATCATCCTGGACTTTCATTCATTTTTCATATGATAAACTTTGAGAAAAAACATTTCGTGAAAGAGAATCGTGGAAAATTCGATTATTTCAAGTGAAAAAAAGAAGTCACTAGAATTGGCGTGCTATTCTAAGCAATAAATTGCAAATATTATTTTTAAAATCTAAAAATTTCAGTTTGTTGATTCTATCATACATTGTTCAGTTAGATTCGAATTATTTTATTAATTAATTTTTAACGATTAACATGAAGCCATTACAAAAGTCACTTACAAAAGATAATTGATCAGTGTTAACTATTGATTATCAAATGATCATCATTTGTTTACACTACACTGATAATGTTTTTGTTTCCACATATCAACAGTACACATAAAAGCTAGGCTTTAATTACATGCTTCTACTTGCAATTGCCATATGGTGGTTGGATTTTGGCTATTGATCTTGTTGTGATCACTGGGTGCAATCATCGTTGAGGACAAGCATTATTAATCAGCTCCATCAAAGTGACATTTTAACTTAAAAACTTTGAAGTTCACTCATTTTTTAATGTAGTATTTCGCCACAGTTTTTTAGGAGAATTAATTCTTGAAAGTGGACAATAAATTTTGAGGAATATTGAGAATTATGAAAAGCATCGAATGATATAACATGCAAAAAAAATAATTTGGTTGAGTCATTTTGGCTTTATCAAAGTCTGGTAAGCTTGTAATTTAAGTCTGATAAGCTTGTAACTTAATGAAATTTGCCCTTATAAGAATATCATTTAATTATTCATCAGATTCAGTGTACACTTAATTAGTAATTAATTGTGTGAATAAATAATGAATGGATGGATATCAGTAAAGAACCACTCTGTGTAATTTGGATATGAATGCATGTAATGTAATGTGTTTTACTCCTATGTAATACTTCAAAAAATTGAAATTGAAATAAAAATTCCACTTGAAAATTTTGTTTTCTATTTTTTATGAGAAATACATTTCCGCTTCAAAAAGAGATTTATTGTCTAGCGAATACTTACTGTCAAGTATGAATGTCGTAAAAGCATTCATTACAGTTTAAAGACATTTTGTGAGGCAATAAAAACGAAACAAAAAAGATACGATAAAAGTCAGCAAAGTGAAAGTTATTTCCTTTTTCGAAATTTTTGCAAATTTCAAATAAAATTCTCAAAATTGAAATCGAATTTTCAAAATCAATTATCAGCATCAATATCTTTCACTTTGTCTTATTATTATTCATTATTATTACAATCAGTGGTGAATTTACAAGTTTTTTGAATGGGTTATTTGTAACAACAGTTGAGCAATTGCTGTTATCGCTTTTCGTGTATCACATTTGGATTGTGGATTGTCATGAGGAAGGAGATTAAGTGAAATGCAAAAAGTTGAAAATCGAAATTTGATTTATAATCATTTAAAAAGATCATTTATTCCAAATTAATTAGACAAAGAATATTCGTATTATTAGAAATTTAATGTTTGTCAGTTTATCGCTTTTTTAAATGAAAGTGCAAAGACGAAAATTCTAAAGTATCCAAAAGTGATGATTCATCTTCACCTTCCAAAAGACTAAAGACGGAAATTCTGAAGTGTCTTAATTATCATATTTCTCAAAGTTGCAAATATTTAAAAAAAAAAAAAAAAAAAACAATGTCTTGTCCAAAGAACGGCCCGCTGCTTACAATACTGCATTTATTTATGAATTGTATGGTTCGATGTGGAAATTTTTGTGAAATTTGTAAGAAAAATGTTATCTGATGGTTTTACGGGAATTTCAGGAAGGCGATGATTTTCTATTTCTGTTCCACTCAGGAAAGTTTTGTTTGTTTCATCATTTGGATCGGTTAGCTCTTTCGTTTTTGTGTGTGTCCATAAGCATTTGTTCTTGCTCTGCAATTGCAGCAAATAAATGCTCACTTAGTTGATAAAAGTGTTTACCGGAAAAAAAACGAAGTTGAAGATTTCCTGATCATCACACAAAAAGTAGCTCATTGGCTTTTTTTGTTTTAAAAAAGCTTCAGGGTTAAATAAAATTTTTCAAATTTCGTTGTCCCACTGTGAATATGTAATTGTTTTCTTCAAAAATCAGAGCTTGAACAAAATTTTAGGTTTGAAATTTTTCATTCCAACTTCAGTAACTTAAGTATTGCTTTGAATTTATCGAAAAACTGAATAGGCTTTCTACACTAATAATTTTTACATTGAAAATTGTTACATTCGAAATATATTTTATTTTCGATTTGTAACCTTCCAAGAAAATTTTTTTGTTCAAAAATTTTCAGCAACAAGATATTCGTTTTTCTTTTTTCTTTCTTTTACTTTCTTTTTCCGTAAACGTCAGTCAAATCTGCCATCCATCATCGAAAATGCTTAGAAAACATTTTGCTTTATGTGAGTGCATAGCTATGTTAAATTAGCCTGCTGTTTATTATCCCAAAGATAATTACCATTTACGATTAGCATTCTGAAACTGAACTTACCTTGAATTAATTAGGAACAGAAAGATAGATCAAAATAGGGATTAATTACGGAACGACACCAACAAGCTTTCGGTACTTGAACTCTAACCTTTCCTGTGATATGTGTACTTCTTGGTCCTTTCTTACAATAGGAACAAACAATTATGCTACAAGTAATGATAATTTAGAAAATAAAAAGAAAGCATAAGTAATGCTGTTGTTGCAATATAATATACAATAGATGTTTCTTGAAACAATGAATCATCTCTTTAGAGTTTGAGAAAATGAAGTTTTAATTTCTTCTTATCCTTCAATCTTCCCTTCTTTTCCTCTCATCTTCACTTTTTTGCTTGATAATTTTTTCATTTTTCTTTATCACAACTTTTTCACCAGCAATGTTTCATTTTCTTGGAAATGCGCAAAGCGCTGAAATTTCATTGTAGAAATGATAGCTAATTAGCATTTCTTTTTTTTGGCATTCTTAGTCATTTTTTATTTTTTTGTTGGATCATTCCGGAAAAAGCCTACTTCTAAATCATATCACACATCATTTGAGAACTCAAATGCACCGATAACAATGCTAGTTTCATGTAAATATCCTTCCTCCTTTCCTGACTACCATATTTTTATCTTGAGATCTGAAAAATAGTGCAATTTGGAACTACTCGTATACATTAAAACGAGAGAACTAGTTGAATCTAATTCGCTAAAATTGAAACTTGCAAGATTTTATAACTATTGATCACTTTTTCCTTACGGGATACAAAGCTACTCACAACTTTTTAGAGAATTAAGTCATATTTGCTTGTCGTGATTTCAATCTTAGTTGTCTCTTTATGTCTCGATCTTGAATTATTTCCTATTCATCTATTCATTAACAGAAAAGTTATCTTACTAGTTTAGGAATGGAAAAAATTAGTTGAAAATCAAGTTGTATGCATGGATCTTTTTTCATAGCTGAGTTTTAGTTTTTTTCGTGGTTTTCATAGTTTTCTCCGCAGTTTTTTTTTTTTGCGCAATTAAAGTAAATTTACTGCGACAACGGCGAAAAAATTTCGAGTATCGATAAAAAAGGCAATGAACATAGTAATTAAAACGTTGTTTAACTGTAAAGTAAGAAGAAAATATTCGTCTTGTTATTTATTCAATTTGTAATTATGGCATTCAGAAATTTTTGAAAAGAGAAATAAATTTTGGTAATTGGTTTATCTTTTTTCAAAAGTAGAGTTGAGCAATGACTGACAAATTCGTTATTAGAAAAACTTAAATGAAACTGAACTAAAATAAAGGATGATTAATATTGAGTATGAAGATTGGTCCGTTCCAGGTTGATTAGTCAATTCATTTTTGCTTTTTTTTGAAACAGAAGAATTTAAAAAATTCGTCTCTTCTTCCGAGAACTTCGTAAACGACAGAGTGATTTAAAATCAAATGAATGACAGGATGGGTATTTCAAAAAAACAAATGATAAGATAAATAATCATTTTGTTAACGTTCTGACCGGCTAACTTTAAGAGCATAAGTACTAATAGATTGAAGTTAAATATTGTTTTCTTGATAAAAATTATCTCATAAAAGTAGTTAAAAAATTAAAGATTAAAATTTCGAATTGTGCAAAATGGATCAAATATTATTAAAACAGAAATCTTATTTATTTTACTTCTTTGAATCATAAAATTCGGTACAATTCAAATTGGACAATAGTGCATGCTTCATTGCAGTAAATCTTTTACCCGCGTTTACTAGAATAGCGACCAGTTTCGTCTACTTTACAGTCATTCAACTTTCAAATGATTTATTTCGGAATGTGAAATTTGTATCTGAAACGTGAACACTACAATCAATTTCATTCTTCATTTATTTGTTCGCTTAAAAATATTACAAACAATTTCTTTTCCAATTTCATCTAAGAATTTTAATTTTTCCCTAGTGGGTGGGGGAGTATTTGCAAAAATAACTTCTGGAAGTGGACAAGGTTCAGTAAGCTCATCATTCATCAGAGTTGTTAATTAATTTGATAGTGCCAGTAATTTTGAAAAACTTCCATGTTTTGAAAGATTTTAAATAATTCGAGGATTTTTAACTTTAACAACTTCGGGTCATAAATCACTGATCATAAAAGAATGCCTTCAGAGCAACAATGGATAGCTGATGAAATACAATGAGTTGTCACATTAATTGTTTTGTTAGCGTCAGCTGATATTTTAACTTATAATCCATTAGTTCATAATCAGATCAATAAATGATAACAATGTTCTTCTAATCTTAGCAATTATCAATTAAAGAAAGTATGTTTTTGATTTCCTCAGAACTGTCATTGTTAAACTTCCCAGTTGTTTCCTTGAATAAAATTTATTACGAGCATATTGAATGATACATCTCACTTAATTTTGATCGTTAATGTCGGTTATTTAACCATTTGACCGTTATTCTCTTCAATAATGTTATTCTTTTTCTTCAACTTGTCCATTATTAAATAATTAAACTTAGTAATAGTTTGCAAGATGAAAGGAAAAATGATTCGTTTGAATGTTTTTCTTAAAGAAAAATATTTCTAATCTTTCATTTTCTACGAATCGATCAAAATTATCTTTTCCTAAAACTGCCTGTATTTTTCAGCTAATAGTCTTCCTGATCATATTACATTTGTTTCTCAAAAATTTCATAAGCATTCCTGATCTATGCTAAAACTTTGGAAATGTTTTGTGTCGTCAAAGCCATAAGTAGTCTATGTCGTTTGTCGGCGATAGAAGTTTATTGAGGTTGTAATATTATACTCACGCAATAGTACTGTTTCTGAAACCGTAAAAAATTATAAAATGCAATATGATAAGAGATGATCAATAAAAAAATGAGTTATACAAACAAATAATTTGATCAATATTTGATCATTAAAAATTGATACTACGAAACTTTTTTCCATATATATGTCAAGGTCAAAAGCTAAGGTTTGATAAGCCCTTTCTTTGGTCATCATGGAGTATAAGCTGACCTCAGCATGGTCTTTTGATCATTAAGCGCTTTTTTATCCATAGATGCGCATAAATAGTGAAATCTCTTTGTAACACCACGCACATTGTTAGCTTATATCCTTCTCATAACCTTAATTCTAGAATTTCATCATTCTGTCCGGCAATTTTGATTTCGGTAATCTGATAATATGTGTGCATCTTGTCCGTCTACAGAATCTATTAAATGGAGGGAATGTGAAAGGAAAAAGTTATATATTCTCTAGAATAGTATAATACTGGAAATTAAGAAACTGTCCAATTGTTTTTAATTAAAACTATTGACGTGGTAAAAAACAGCTTTCCATACTGTAATAGAAATTTTTGAATTCCATGTTTTATTAAGATAGAGAATCCAAAGTAACAATTGTCAAATGGTTCGAAGATTTATTGGTTCTAAAAGATTTCTAATTCAAACGTTCATTAAAGTCCATTGAGAGAAAGAGAGAAGC
This sequence comes from Mansonella ozzardi, assembly GCA_029876185.1. Taxonomy (NCBI): domain Eukaryota; kingdom Metazoa; phylum Nematoda; class Chromadorea; order Rhabditida; family Onchocercidae; genus Mansonella; species Mansonella ozzardi. The sequence goes on along the minus strand of JARVGP010000040.1, from coordinate 24,066 downwards.
AAACTTTCCATTATTTTTTTTTTTTTTTAGTAACAAATTTTAAAACAAGTAATGAATGTTGAAATTTTTGATCAGTGCCGAAATAAAAATTGAAATAAAGTTGAAGAATATATATAAGTAATATTTCAGATACTTTATTGTAGGATTATTGAATCAGATGTATTTATCATTACTGATTATTCTACTTATATCATTAGCATATTCTATTGGTGCTCAGTACAAGATTCATCTTGCATTGTGTGATCAAGCGCCCAATTCAATTCTTCAAATTATTTGCTCACAATTGCAAAAATGGGATAATATTAGCAGCGTTCGTCAAATTTTTAATGAATTTATTAATTAACCTTAATTTTCTGCTGCTACTTTATTAGTGACAATTTTTTTGTTTTACCTATTCTTAACTCTTTAAAGATAAAAAACAGTGACATTTGTGACATAAAAAGAGTGACAAATGAAGTCAAGTGATTGGGAATGAAGGAGTAGACGAGACGAAATACTTTAATGCTGCATAAATGCTTTTGGAATATGCTTGTGATATAAAAAATGATAGCTGTAATTTATGAAATGACAATGAACATTTCAATTTTGCCTTCAAAAAAATTCAAAACAGAAGCTTTTTAGCAATATCATTCCATTGCACTAAATGAACCATCGTCAGCTTGGAGTTCAAAAAAGATTGTATCCATAAGTCGATCGCAATGGTCAAGTAACTCTCAAGGTTGGACTAACTGGTTGCCATGGACTTCGTTTTACAGCATGCCATCACAAGAAGTACAGTATCGAACATATAGCCGCGATAAATCTCCGCTCTCTTTTTACCATGGTGTTAATTTATCACTTCCGTCTAGGCCAATAACGGCTGGGACATACACTTCAAAGGAGTCAAAACGAGTAGAAGTCAAAATACAATATAAAATTTCTTCCTTTGGTAAGTACTATTTTTCGAATTTTTTACTTGGAAGAAAAGGCTTGTTGCAATGTTACTTTCACATTCATTACAATGAAGTTTTTTATGCTCTTTGAAATTGCTTAAATTTAGGACAGTCAAATTTACTTTGCGAAATTCTCGAAAAAAATCCTTCCTGAAAAAAACTCATCAATGCATTTTATATGTCATCGATATAGTTATTTCATTCAAAATCCTGCAATCCGTTAAGTATTTATAATTTTCAATTTTGGAACAAACTCAGCCAATCCGTACACGTACACGTGTTGAACAAGTGACCAATGTGAGAACATATCCTCCATGTAAGGTGTCACCATTATCGTCGAAATTTGGCAGACAACAGCAAATGTTGACTGATGGTGATTTGAGACAAGCAGTGCAAAGGAAAAAGATTACAAGTGAGATCCAAAGACCAGCTTCAACTGATATTTTTAAAAAAAATCTGTATACGATGGAACAGGATACGGTAGGACCACCTGGCCAACAACGACCCAATAATTTGATCCGTAAACAATTTTCATCATCGTCACAGCCCATGATTTCATCGAGACAATCATCATCGATCAGGATGCCAAATAGATCTTTTGGTTCACCGTTATTATCAGTTGAAGGCAGCAGATTCGTTAGGAGAAATGTTAGTGCTTATGGTGAAAAAATAGTAAAAAAGTTAAACTGTTTATTTTTTCGAAATATCCGAAATTTTTTCGTCATTTGTATTATTGTTATTTTGTGACAGTGACAGTATCAAAAATGACAGTGACAGTGTCAAAAACTCATTGCCATTAATATTGAATTTTCCTTCTTTTTTTTTCTAGAAAAGATATTCATTTCTATTTTAGGAAGAAAGTACAATGTCAACATCATCTCCAGTTCTGATGACAAATCAACCATTGAAAGCTTTGGCATGCATGGATCTCAACTGCTTATGTCCATTTTTTAATGGTATTTTTCATTTTAACTTTATGTAAATTTATTTATATTATGCTAATTTTAATTTTTAGCTACGGTATGTCATCATTATCATTTTATATTAATAATGTTATTGTAGTGATACAGTGATTCAAACTGATAAAACCATGTTTAAATCCATTATCAGTAATTATCCAAACAATAAGTCAGTTATAAGATATAATAATTTAAGGTTCATTGAGAAATTTGGAATGTTACCTATCAAATGGGAAGAAACTTTCGATAGCTGTTCGCAAGGAGTACAGACAATTAAGTGCGGAAGAAAGACAACGATTCCACAATGCTTTGGAACGGTTGAAACAAAGTGGTGATTATGACAGAATTGCACAATGGCATTCGAATCCAGAGCTAAGTGGTGGAGCACATTCTGGGCCTGCTTTCTTACCTTGGCATAGAGAATACATCAAAAGGTCCTATCATTCTTTTTGGCCATTCAACAATGAATAGCAAATAATGCTTATGACCTGGCTTATTTAAATGTTTCATGCATCATAATAATGACTTTAATTTCCTGGATTAAATAAATGATTGAAATGATTGCCAGGGAATGTTGTAGACTAGAAATTGCTCTTCGACTCATTGATCCGAACGTATCGTTACCATATTGGGATTCAACACTTGATAAAAGTGCAGATACGATACTATTTAGTAAGGAATTGATGGGAGAGAATGATAAAAATGGTAATATAATTAATGGTTTTATATCTCATTGGATAACTCCGAAGGTTATTTTTTTGCAAATATAATTAATTTTCCAATAAGTTGCAAATAAAATAATGAGAAATAATAGTAAATTGATTGTGTAAGTGTGTGAATGAGAAAAAATTTATTTTTAGGGAAAATATATAACTAGACAACCTGGACAGCAAGGACGTCCTCTGAATGAAGATGACATTCAAGCTGTGATGGCACATTCGAATGTTGTCGGTGTACTCGCTTATACTGCTCCTCGACCAGTAAATTTTCTGGTTTTTTCCGATTTGAAATAAATTAATCGAATGACTACGGTCAGTAATTAATGGTATAGAAAGTGCATACTGACTTGATCAAACATACGTTTATCACATACTCGTAATAAAATAAAATTAAAATGACATTTACTAATTCTCCTTGCAATTAGCTGAAAACGTCTAAATACCAAAATAACTGTTACTCAAAAGGCTACAGCTTTTATATCGCATGTGAAATTAATGGTTTTTTTTTTTAAATCGTCTATTAATTTTAAGAAATTTGACAGTATTAAATGAGGAAATACAGGGATGCAAGTATCCCACAGATTGGACATCACCGGAATACAGTCATGCAAATGCGCTTATCTGGGTTGGTGGTGATTTGTATCATCAAACAACCTCTGCAAATGATCCATTATTCTTTCTTCATCATGCTTTTCTGGACAACATTTGGGAACATTGGCGACAATATCGACAAGTATCTGAATTGCAAGGATTAAAATTTAAATTTAACGGAATTCTTTCACTTTTTTCGTACTGCATCGGAAACAAGCTTGGATATTTCGTGAATGTTTATAAGAAACTTTTGCTAAATCACAATAATTCACAGCTGTTTCATAATTTTGCAGATTTTTAAGGATGTGTTTGTTTTGCAGCATCGAGATGCGCGGTCAAGAAGTTATCCACCAGATTTACCAGAATGTAGCGGCGAAAATCACTTTGCGCAAAATCCTATGCGGCCTTTTGAGCCGCTCAAGAATATTGATGGAATCAGTAATAATTACACTGAAAGATTGTACCGATATATGCCACGACCTACATGTCCTGCAGGTCAAGATAAGCAATGTGGAAGCGAGTGAGTGATCGATTCTTTATTTTTAACTAATTCGATATGTTCCTAGTTCTGGAAGCTGAAGATTTCAAATTAATGATACTGAAAAACATTATCATGAAATAGATGAAAATTAACGTGGCTTGTTTGACTTTAAAAGTTATTATAGTGAAATTTAAAAAGCTCAAAATGATTATAGATTGAATAAATTAATATCAAGTTTGGCAAGTTTTTACAATGCTAAAAGACATAATCTGTGAAATACATTTATAAATAAGCAACTTGATGAATAGATTAGAGTTTAGCTGACCATGGAAGCAGTAAAACGTGGATTCAGATTCCTATTCTGTGATTTATCACATGGATATACTCGATGTTCTGCAAAAATACGTCTGGGCGGTAATTGCGACAACTATACACATCACGAGAATCCATGCTACAATGGTTTTTGTCTGTCCGGAAGATGTGTTAAAAACGCATCGATTCTTCTTCAGAAGCAAAATGAAATCCTTTTTCTAATTAAAAATTTTTTAACTTAGTAAAAAATGAGAATAACTTGATGAAGGTCATCATTTCTAGCATCGTCCTTTCTTTTCAGGGTCATTTTTCTTTTAGACGACAATTTATAGGATGTAAAATTTTCGCTTCATTTTTTTATTCATTCTAATCATATCTTACACATATTTCAATTTGTTTTTTTTTTTGTTTTTTTTTTTAAGATAGATCAGACAAGTGTAAAACGAACAAAAAATATAGAAGAAGAAAGAGAAACTATGGTAACATTAACTACAACAACTGCAGCAATAAATTCTGAAAAGGTACATCATAATGATAAAATTTGTCACAGTGCCGTTCCACTTTAAGTGAATTTTTTCACTTATAGCTCTTGAATTAGTATGAAATGACGCGAGTTCTATTGTGTAATTCTTGGAAAAAAACTTTTGTATTCAAAAATAGAATCGAATTTGCATTTGTTTCGCTCAGAGAAAGTATTATTACCAGTACTTTAAGCGTTACATTAATTAAGCATTTTAATTGATGATGAAGAATTCTTTCAGAATAAGAGTTCATGTTTTAATAGCCATGAGTGTTGCTCAGTTTGGGCTAATAAAGGTGAATGTGAAACAAATGAAGAAGTAATGTCAAGTTGGTGTCCTGCATCCTGTCGTAAATGTGTTCCGCAATACAATACCACTTCCGGCAAGCTTTTTTTTAGTCATATAAACGTATTTAATGACTTACCAGGATATCTTTGACAAAGACTTTCTACTGATATTAAATTGACAAAACTACAGTACAATATTATTAAAGTTTATGTCTTATCTAATCATTCGAATTAAAATAATTATATTGTGAGAAATAAATTATTGTAGAATTTTTTATACAGCAAGTTTTAAGATATAACCGAAGATTGAGAAATAGAGATAGCCATAAAATGTTGTGTGTTTAATGATTATAAAGCTTCACCAATTTACTGGAAATAAGTTTCCGGAATTAATGCTTTCATTTTTATCGTTCATAATTCATACTATCTTTCCAATGAATTTTCCTTTTAAAATTATATACAGATGTCAAACTTTCTTTGTCCTTCTAAATTGTAAATGAGTGAAATCTTCGAGCTAAAATTTATTGGCTTCATTTGTTCATAAAGCTAATTTGTTAATTCTTTTAAATTTTTCTATTCCTGAATCCATTATCACCGTTAAGTTTCTTTTTTCATTACTCAAATTTAAATAAATTTTTCATTGCCCATTTCAGTTCAAATCAGTAACATTTGCGCTTCACCTTTACGATTTGTTTACCATTGCAGTATCCATTATTTCAGTTTTCATTCTAATCTTTTCCTTCTACTGCTTGCTGCTTAATGTATCATGCAGTATCATATGCAATCAAATATAACTTCTCTGCAACATTGATACTTTCAATTCAAACTTTACTACAATCATTTTCATTGAGGAGAAATGAAGGAAATGTTTGATTACAGAATGTTCCGATCGACATTTACGATGTTCGGTATGGGTTACTCAAGGTGAATGCCATAAAAATCAATTATGGATGGCTGAAAATTGCCGATTCAGTTGTCAACAATGTCATAAATCGCGAATTGACATTTGTGAATAATAATGATAACAGATATAATTGAATAAATAGTCATATTGAATGACATATTTACAAACTAAATTTGTTTTAATTCCATTAAACATTGTTCTACTGAATATCTCAGTGTGTAATAGATAAATAAGCAATCAGCGAATAATCTTTTTTCGTAGACCTTAATCTATATTTTAGCATAGAAAATACTGCACTTGTTTTCTGGAAATGAAGTCGATAGCAAGCTATTGATATCATAAAATAAGATCATCACAACAATCTTGATAGCATGACAATATCGACAATATCAGTTTTTTTTGTTAGTTTAGCAAAAAAAATTCTTTTTAAGGTATTTTTATAGATTCCTAGAAAGTTCCACGAAAAAGTTAATTCGAAAATTATATTATAAGCCTCATTACTTACATTGAAATTGCGTTCATCATAAAAAAATTCTCATTTTTATCGATCAATATTAGCACAACGCTTTCAATTATGCAATGCAAAGTTCAAGTATTAAAAATCAGTTAAAGTTATACCTAATAAGAATTAAAAATTGACAATTCTTACAAATCACTGAAAGGATTAGAATTAGCTAAGGGCAAAATCTTTGCAACTTTTTCATGATCTTTCAAATAATGAAATTTTTTCTTTTTTTTTTTTTTTAATAATCGTTTCATTTAATCAAAATTAATCAGGTACAGCGTTATTATATCGAAATTTAAATATGAAAACTGTTACAATAAACTTTTTTCAATTCAAATAGAAAGAAGTGAACATAGAAAGCTATGGTATCTGAATGCATTGGTGCATAAGTCCTATTAGTGCAACTCATTACATAATTATCTTAGTGTCCGGAAAAAACTGTATAGACAGGATATAGACAAGAAAAACTCGAAATTCTAACAGAAAACATGAAATCCAGTCCCTTTATACTTCTCTTTAGCTAACTCTACTAATTAACGCTATATATGCGCACAGAATAAATCATACATACAAAGCACCTACCTATATAAACCTTTATTTAGTGTTCTCCAACAGCGATTAACTTTAGCTGTTTCATGCTCATTAACCATTTCCAACTTATTTAACTCTTCTAAATTGCTAATCCAAAACACGGCGATGTTTCTCAATTAGATTGAATTTATTCAGATAGATTATTTTAAAGTAAAAATAAGTCAGAAACAGTTATGACGAGTGATAAAAGCAATAAAATACTCGAAAAACTAGATATTTATGCGGAATGTTTCATGCAAAAAGTATTACTACACATTAAATAAGGTCAAGTATTCATATTTTATAAAGGAATTGTGAAGTCAATAATTTAGCAGTATGTTTTAATACACCTGCTGATCGGAAAAAATGCAATTTAAAAATTAACAAATAATACAGGGATCACAATTGCCAAATATCGTAAAAACAACAATATTTTATCTTGTAATGCATAAAAATCAGTCACAAAAATAGCTTACATTAGATATCTTAACCTAACCACATTTTTTTCTGGCAGAAGCATAAGCAACAACTATAAACATGTCAGGCCTAATTTTTCCTAAAAATGAGAAACCCCTTACACCTTGAAATTTTTTTAGTGTAGTGTAAGAAGAGATTCCCAAACTTTCGTTTTTTTGGAGATCATAAATATCAATGGAATGATAAACAGCTGTAAATATACAAAAATTGACATTTATATTTATTAGTTTATTCAATGGTAATGTGATTAAAATCGATGAACCTTTGCTTGGGACAGCTCGCTGCCTGAAATTAATTTTTTTAAACAGGAGTTGAAATTTACTTTGGGATTCATAAATAACCAAAGTTCTTCTACAATAGTGAATCCGAATGACAAAACCACTGTTTTCACGTTTATCGTTCTAGACTAATAAGAATAAATGATTCGAAATAAATGATTCGACCAAATTATTTCAAAAATTTAAAATGGAAGTTATTTACAGTTGGATGATTAAGAAATTGAGCTTTATAAAAAACGATCTCGATTCTGTGAAATCGTTATTAATTTTTACTAATAATCCGTATATTACGTATTACTCGTAACCCACAAAAATATTTTTTAAGCTGAAAAATTCTTACATTCCTCTCATACCAGAGCTGCCACTTTTCAGCAGAATGCTTATACTTTGCAAATTTCTGACACCATTCTCGATACTTGGATTTGAATTGAGCTACACTAGTCGGTTGTGCGCATTCAGCTATAAATAAAAAAATCTGGTCTTATAATAAAAGTAAACAGTTAAATTTCAACAAAAAATTGCGGTTGTTGTATCAGTGCCCGACCGATCTTGGCTAGAACGATAAGTACAAAAAAAAAGAAAAAATAAAATAAAAGCTAACCAACATCGACCGTAGTTTCGTATATCATAACAATTTCTTTATCTACACTGCATTCATAGTTACCACTATCTATCTCAGAAACCTAAATAATTAAGTTTTTTTTATAAATGCGGAGATGCAAAGACTATTTGAAATAAAAAAAAAAAAGGATAAAATATTTTTAGAAATTAATATAATTTATAACTGATATATAACAAAATATTTAGAATAATTTCTAAGTTCAGTATTCAATTTTTGTGAAAAACTGTTCACAATTCAAATAATAGTTACATTGAAGATAACAAGTCCTCCTTCCGTTGTTAGTTGTCTTTTCTCAGATGGCAAGACTGGTTCATTATTGAAAATCCATGTTGACTGTGCTACACACGTGAGATGCAATGTATCACCAATATAGGCATTAATCGTAATCCGTTTTATATGATCCACGCATTTGTCAACGTCTTTAAAATTGGAAGTGACCCATCTGAAATTAAAATGCAAATTTAAAGAGAAAAAGAAATTTAACACTAATCATTGCATAAAAATCATAACTTTCTCTATGCAGTAGAAATGAAGAAGTAATGAGCCATCCTCTACTGGTGAATCTTATTCAAAACTAAACCCATTAGAGAAGCACTATTTCGGCAAAAAACATACTTCGGAAGTTTATTTAATATTCTGCATAAATATGAATTCAGGTTAACAAAAATACGAGTATTACAGTCAAGCTGAAAATTATTAGAAAATGAATTTAGTAAAGAAATGATTGGCATCATTACTTGGCTGCCGACAAGTCAGCTCTTTCACGTTTGTAACAAAGTCCACGGACTGTATTCCATGAACAATATGGGTCAACAGCACATTGCGCACAAATAGTGTGAAGCGAGCATCGAGCCAAGGAATACTGGGCGACGTTATCTTCATTCGATAAATAGATAAATTCACCTGGCAGCAATGTCATATCGAAAACAGTTCCAGTATTCTTTAAATTATACGTGGCTAGTAATTTTGAATGCATATCCGTTTCTTCAAACCAATGTACTACCTTATATAGTTTTTGTGAACTGAAAAATAATATATATTGCTTAAAGTTCAGGTTTTTACTGAAAATTAATATGTTCCGATAAATTTCCTAGCTTCACGAAAGACGATCTCGCGATTTCATAGCAGTAAATCCCAAGTAAGACGAAAGATCATTGTTTTGATTGAAAATTTGTTCTGCTAAATTTTCAGCAATAGAATTATTTTTAATAATAGTTTAAAACTAACCTGGACGAATATACGAAAATAACGTTGACATTTTCCATTGCATCGATAGCAATATGGGTCAGCAGTTCATCACGCAATACCAACAATGGACGATCAGCTGATACAGCATCTGCCATCAGTAAATGTGATCGCGCAAATTGTAAACTACTGTCCGGAATAGATGCTGAATTGGCCGTACACTAGAATTAGGAGAACTCTTAACAATTCTATAACAAAAGATACCATCTGATTGAAACAAAAAATTTTGAAGAATTAATTTGATAAGAAAATATACCGCTCCAGGACGATGTTCAGGTATATTTTCAGGTGGAGTAATGATCCAACTACCATTGGATGAAACTTGCTCCAAAAAATATCCGTGATCGAACAGCTTTGAACAGAAAAATATTTATTTAAACATAAATGGCAATCATGGAAAAAGAGAGAGAAAAAAAAAACAAACAGAATCCGCCTGTTTACGACTAAGTAATCTACACAACCCAATCAAATCTGTGAGGATAAGAAGTATTTATAAAATACCTGATTGATCCTGTTCAATGAAAATACGCAAACAGCGCTACCACCAAAGATTTCAGGTGTTGTCAAAGTAGCGTAGAATAAATGATCAGATTTACTGTCCACCCTTTGCAGTGATTCTAAAAATTAATAAATGCGACATGATAACTCATGAAATGTACAAAAAATCAATATTAAAACCATATCATACGATATAGCAAATGCTTTGGATAATTAGTTGCTACCAAAGTTTGTTCTTTTTACGGCCTCAATATTCTTAACAGAAAAGCACTTAACACAAAATGAATTTTTATTTCACAGAGGATATACTAATTCTAAAACATATCGACTAAACATACGTAATTCATTGAAATAAATGGGAGACTTTGAAGAAGTTGAACAGTTCAGACGAGCCTTGACAAAACTTGTCCAAACCTGCCGCAGTACGTTTTTCCCACCAATATCTTTCTATAAATTGAGCAATATTATTTACAGGCTAATCGAAAAACTCTCGATGCTATATGACATTTCAGCATGGAAACATGTAAAAAAATATAGCTTGATAAGCTATATTCATCGTAAGAAGCACGATGAAGCGTAAGTTACATTCATTTTAACAATTATTGGAGTAGCCTGAAATTTACTGGAGAGGCTTTCAGCAGAAGATCTGTCAATCATCTAGAATAATTAAATTAAAAAGCAAAAGCACCACTGACCTTACAAAGACGGGCAACTCTGGAGAATATGACACGTCCACAATTCGCACGCTCAATCGCCACTTCACGGAAAAAGAAGTAGACATACTTGTCAATGTCGAATGATGCCACGAAATCAGGTTCTAAGCCATAGTTTACATTAGATTCACGTAAATTACATAATTATATGCATTAAAAAAAGTCCTAGGAATTAACCAAAGTTATGTTTGGTATCTTGAATGCTACGCAGATGTAAACATATCTCATGCTGAAGTTTTTTCATATCTCTATCATTCATTACATGTATCATTTAATGTATATCAACTTTAACCCTTATCTAACCTCTTACAATTTTATATTTACATCAATTTACCATATAACCATTTGGAATCTGTATAGATGGTTCGCATTGAAGAGTATACTTCCTTGTTGTTCTTCATCAGTGGTGGCCGATAAATAAGATTGTTATCAAGAATAAGACCTGTCCTGATACCAGAATAAATAGCAGGTATATCTTCTGGGTTGCCCCATTCTAAAAATTTATCACTCATGCAAGAGGGCTCCTTAAATGAATAGTGAGAAATATTTCATGATCATTACATGATGATGACCATAGATAGACTATAAAATTTCATTAATTGATGACATTTGATAAAAGTAATGTATCTGGGAAAAAAATTCAATTTACCGACAAGTACCGCCGTTGTATTGAGATCAACATGAGCTGAACAAACACCGATAACATTTTCAGGTGCGGAACGTTCTTCTAGCGATAATGCATCTAATTCACGTAGCTGCGGCTTCATAGCATTCGAAGAGCAAACCAGTAATGTCCGATGATCATCCTTCAGGAACATCAGCCGTACTCCATTGATACATTCCGTATAGCCAGATCGACGACATTCTTCAGCATCAGATTGGGAAACCGCAAGCTCTACATGAGCATACTAAATTTATAATAAAATTATACATATTTAACTACCAGAAGGATTTAACTTAAATCATATCAAATAAATAATAAATCTATATTTCTTGATATTCATGCACAATTTTAGCATTTTAGCAATTTTAACGATTACTAAAAATGAACTTGTCATACATATTCTCTTAGCAATTTAAAATATCTTATAAAAAAATTATTTTTATTTTTCAAATAATTAAATTGATAAGAATTAAATAAAATTTTAAAAATTATATTATGAGACGAAAAAATCGTCTAAATCTAAATACCAGGCCATCGGTAGATGATGTTGCATTGATATTATAGGCCCATAATCGAAATAAGTGTCCATTTGCGCCCACATACAGAGATGCAGATTGTGAATCTAGCAATAATCGCCTATATGCTAATTGTCCAGCCGTAAAGATATTTTCTAAAAATTAAATGTAACAATAATTTCAATTTATAATTTTATCAGTTGATAAGATCAAATAGCATAACTGATAACAATTATCAATTATGCTATTCCTTTTCATTACAGTATTACCTGGTAATATTGCTGATTGCGCGAATGTTTGGAGAAATTGATGAGTGCAAAGAAAAAGTATGTTGAAAAAAAGGACCACTGAAGACATCATTGTCACCAGTCTTATGCAAAATTCTATTTGACACACATAAATCGATACTAATATGAATGGATGAAACGACTACTCATCGATCCATTAGTCCATCTCTTTCTCTCTTTTCACTACTGACCATTGCTATAATGGCTACTTGATTAGAGAATGGAAAGGAAGGACAATACCCCAACAAAAAGACAAAAATGTTATTTATTCATATTGTAACTAAATACATATATTAACATATATTACATATACAAACAGAATCACGTTGTACAATACTATGTCATACTGTACTTACAGTATTACTGTAAGCGAACAATTTAATCTTAGATGGATAATTTTGAAAATTTTTTAAAAATTAAACAAATCGAAATATTTGATCAATAATATATCAGTTTCAATGTGCATAATCTTTAATCAAATCTTCCAGAAGGAAAATCCATCATTTGATCGATTTATGGTTTTGATCGTTGAATATCTGAAAAATTATGGAAAAATCTTTAACTTACACCACTCTTATCTATCTAATTACATATATGATTCGATTAATGGCTGCAGTATGGATGAAGAGAACTGAAGAATCCGGAAAGTAAAATATCCGGAAAGAAAGCAAACAATTTTATTTTATCCAAATGAGATTATTCCTGCCATCAATGAATTTTTGAGTACTGGAATAAGGAATTCTCATAATGCTTGATTCTTAGTTTTAAGTGAAGGTTTTCAATGTGTCCACTACAATATCTGAGAATTTTTCCTGCAGAAGAACATAATATATAGCTTACAACATCAAATTCGCGATGTTTCAAAAAACTAATTTCATTGCAGTGTTTCAAAAAATTAATTTCATCGCGATATTTCAAAAAATTAATTTCATCATGGTGTTTTAAAAAGCTAATTTCAGGATATGAACTGGTATATTCGGAACATTCGGAAGCAATATATGATGATTCCATTAAAAAGGAAAAATTAAAAATATTTTAAAATATGAAAGCAAAAGAAAGTTATGGTATAGAAAGCTGATGAATTTCCTTCCATACAAGAAAGACAGCAAGCTTTTTAACGCTTAGATATTTCAGATTTATTCTAAAATTCAAGTAGTGAAGAACACAGCAGTTTACAGTTTAATTACTGGTAATGGAATTTTATTACGCTTTAATTTCCTAGTAACAAAACAGATAAGTTAACTGAAACAAATTAAAAGACAAAAACCAGGTAAATGAACTGGAACAAACTCACTAAAATTAAATCATTCATCATTCAGTCATTAGCGATTCAATAAAAACGGTTGAAATAAGGCTAAATAGGACCTGGTAAGGAAGACGATAAGTACAAAGGTCGGTATAATACATTCAATTTAACTAAAACAGCAGTTTATACATTATGCTCAAACAACTGCAGATGAAAATATCAAAATAGATAATAGATCCTTCTGAAAATTTATGATTATGAAGAACAATAGAATGAGCCTGAATTCTGAGCAACGGCAATTAAATTACTGCTGTCTGAACTTAAACCCAAATTAAACATCCATGATTCGAAATAAACTGCTTGAAAAATATCGGGTCAGTTTCATTTCTTCCTTCACAACATGTAGGCAAATTCAACATAAATTAACAAAATTTGATCAATGGCAAAATCACCTAAAAAACTATAGCCGGTTTAAAGAGGAAACCCGAATGATATGCTTCATAAACGGTATTGAATTTCACTCCAGCAAACAAAAAACTCTTCGCTTTAAACAATACAAACAAATCTGCAAAAAAACAGCTTTGAAAATCATCCGAATTCAGTCAGATCAGAAAAGATCCTTATAAATTTCGCCTGAAAGAAGTACCAGGAACGCCAATACCAAATGAGTTGTTATAGTTTTTCAGAGTCGACAAATTACATAGATTGTGGGCATCATCAGTGTTTGATACCTTCAAACCCTGAAAGTAAGCAAATTAGCGAAATCTACGGATTCTAAAACTGAAGTATGCAACAAACAATTTATTAGAGACAAGAATGAAGAGAATTTGATTTGATAAATGAATCATTCAAAGTATTTTGATATATAAATCATTCATAGTTCCTTAAAATTACAACAAAGAGTTATTTGTTGGAGGAACATATTGATAAGCTAAATTTAAATGCAAAGCAGCACAAAGAATAAAAGTACAGACCATATCTGGAATCGATGATGAAGACAGGGATCCTGAAGAAGATTGAGCGCTAGTTTCCACAACGCTTGGAGATAGCGGTGGTTGTGTACTGGCAAGTATTTGTTCAAGGGCAGCTTTGTCATCTATAGTACTTAATTCCAAGAGATCAAAAAGATTCGGTTTCAATTCAAATTCTTCAAAGACATTCAGTGTTGGTTTCACTGGTTTTGTATTTTGCTGCAATATGAAATTATGATTGATGAAAGATACTGCAAAATACGAATTATTTCAGCGATATCCAAATCTGGACTAGTAAATCTTTCGATAAATTTAAAAGTCAATGTTTTCCAGCGCTACATAATTAAAAAATTTTCAGCTTGCTGAAAATCACTTATGACTACTTTAAAAAAGTCGCATATTCGGATAACGTATGATGTTGAAATAAAATACATAACTTTTTTGATATCTTTACTTTCAAAATCAACAACTTCAAAAAAAACTTAGTAATTATTAAGACTAAGAAAGTAATAAGTAATACTGAAACGATTAAAAAATTATGATTACTGAGTTAGATAGTTTAGAATATCATTAATATTCTAACCGGCTGAGAAGTTGTGGCTACAACACGACTTGGTTCTAGTATAACATCTGAATGAACTTTTCGAACATGTAATCCGCAAACATCTGATTCTTTCGCTATGTTTGACTGTCTTTCATGGATCAAATTCTTAATTTTTGTTGTTTTCTCTTTGACTGTTAAAGCAGTTTTATTCTTCTCGTAATCGGCAATAGCTTTTCTCTCACTCTCGAAATTATACTGAAATTTTGCAAAAAATTTCGGAACAGTGTTACTTTTGAAAAATATTAAGAGAATGTTTATACCACATAAATTTCTATATTATTGATCAACAAATTTTTAGCGTACTAATTTACCTCTGTCACAGATGGCTCTTCAATCATAATATTCGGAATCATTATGCTTGGAAGTGGAAAAAACTCGTGCCTGATTTCCATGTGAACATCATAAACATAATCTAAAAACTAACTGCCAGTCAAACTACCAATCAAGCTCTTGAAACTTTAAACAGTATATCGTATAAAGTGAAGTATAAAATTCTGTCTATAAATCAAAAAAAAAAAAAAAAAAAATCAGCAGAAAACTGAAAATTTTAAATGGACAGAAATCCTTTTTACAGGAACTTCAATAATAAAAGACAGTTCCTCAAAATAGAGATTTTTTATTAAATTCTTCTCTAAGAAATTCGATCGTGGAAAAAATAGCAGCCGGAAAAGTTGAATCCTGACAGAAAATATATCCCGGATGTTTTCCAGCAAACCAATCGGTACTCTGTTCAAAAGCGACTGAATTAAATTAAATTTTAGTATTCCTTCTATTTGTGTCTTGTAATACCGAGCTCAATGCAATCAGTTTCGAGTGATTCAAATAAATATTTGTTAAACAGAACCTTTTGAATGGGTTAATGGCATCACAGTTAATAAATAATTAATACTGAATGTTTGCAACTGTCGATATTTGTGGCACTGACATATAATTTGCTAACATTGTTTGAACCTGAAATCATTAGGGACCTCTAAAATAGTAATGACAACTTTGTTAGCAATAGCTGAGACTTTTGAAATATTATGAGCTTCATTTCATAATTCATTAGTTTAAAACATATATGTTGTGCAAAGTTAGCAAGTTTTTTTCTGTTTGGCTTTCACTAGAATATGCCATCCTAAACATGTAAATATATATAACAACCTAAAACAATCTGATAATACTATGGAGAGTAAAAAATTCACGTCAGCATGCTGTATTTGGCCTACAAAAAAAGAATTAATTTAGTAATTAATTCTTTTTTTTTGCCAGATTATATGAATAAAAATTAAGAAATTTGTTATTAAAACAGAAATGATGATATTTAGCAAAGGCAATTCAATTAACATAGCTAAGCAATTCAATTAACATAGCTAATTATTAACATAGCTAATTTACAAAGACATATATAGACAATTTTATGACCATTATTTCAATTGGAATATGAGATTATATTCATGTTTTTAGCTTCTGAAGGCTAATAGTTCAATTACAAAGGATATTTTGGACTTTTGGAAATTGACCATTTACTAAGACATAAATAAAAAGAACTGAATGACCCTTTCTTGCTCTGAAAGTCTTAGTTCAACAGATACCTGGAATTGGTGAGAATTATGTCCACTTGGATTAGTCAAACGCTTTACCACAACAACAATTACACATACACTAAAGGTAATAATAAGACGGAGTGAAGAAGAATAACACGGTCCTTGAACGCAAATTTTGGTCCACTATTTTGATGTAAAACTGATATAGTTATAAATGAATTCATTTTGTTCTAAATTGACTCATTTATTGTTTTTTCGATAAAATCTTTGTAATTTTCTTGTATTCATCAAACTGGAGATTCGAAAATTGCATTTAAATTGCTCAAAATTAAAATACATTAAGAAAAAATTCATATTAAGCTGCACTTATTTCAATAATCTTTTGAGATTATTTCATTTTTGTGTCGTAATATTTCTTTTCTTACAATTTAGCTTAGTACGGCTCATTTCTTATAATACAAGGGAAGCTACATAGTCACGAAGTTGAAAATCGATAAAAGAAGGTATAAATTTAGAAAATGAGCAAGAAAGATTGAATTTAATGTTGCTGCCTCTTCCTTCATTTGCTTGCAAAAAAAAGATTTATTTTTAATTTTCTAAAACTTTTTAAATTTCTTAAAAATTTTTATCATTAATCAAGAAAGTCAAGCCGTACAGATTCCAAAATATTTTTTTTCAATACTCGAAATCTTAGATTGTTTTATTCATATCTTATTGGATTTCAACTGTTCAATAAACTGAAGCAAACCAATTGGATAATTCAGCTTAGTTAACTAGTTTGTTTCATTTTAATGCTTATAGCAATATACTATTGTCAAAATGAGGATGAGAAAAGTGATAGAAGGATAGTATTTCGAATTTTAACATTGATTTCAAAAGAGTAGCAAAAATTGAGGCATCTAAGGCAAGGCGTTATATTATTTTGAATTATCTCTTTACAGTTCACCGATTTCCTATCAATATAATTTTAAAATCTACGAATATCTAATTCCAATTCGTTCAATATATCAAATGATATGAACTCTTAAACTTGACCTATTTGAAAAATATTAGAAATTGCCCTTTGGTCATTGGCCTTTGGTCATTGCCTTTGGTCATTGCCTTTGGTCATTGGCTTTGGTCATTGGTCTTGGTCATTGTTCTCTGATCATCATTTTTTTAAACACCAAAAAAATACTGACAATCTCCAGAATTTATCAATGAGAAATTGTCCTGTGGTCGTCATGAATGTATTAAAAAAAAAAAGAATGCATTATATTCTCTGTTTCATAGCTCATTATTTCATTTCATTAATAAAATTCTAAAGATTGCTATAAAACTAAGTTTGTTTTTTTAAACTAAATTTAATTGGCTATTTCTTATCTTTCATCTTGGAAATCAGTCTACTTTTCTTCTGTTATTGTTTAATTCCTTCCTACCTCTTTTTTTTATCTTTCACTCCAAAATATTAATTCTCGAAAGAATTCTATTCACCTTCTTAATTATCGCATCAATGTTTTCCGGATTTATTTATTCTGGATCTTATTTGTTTATTTTATTTTGCTCAAAATTACTACCATACTTCTTCATTTTCGAAGGTATCTTATCTGTATTAGACAACGATAACTTTCACCGCTATGTAGAATTTTCCTTATTTTACTAAAGCTTATAAAGATTGTTGAGTAGAATCTCGAAATCCTTGTTAACATATCTTTCTTTCATCAGTTTTTCCCATTAAATTACTACTTATAACTATGGATGTAAATCAGTGAGGCATATTACATCGCGTTTTGTAAAATCTTTCCCAAATATTGGAAGGAATTTGCTGAGAACTTTTCAGCCAATAATTCCCTCTTTCATAAATGAAAAATTCTTCAGAAGCTATAATCACAATCTATTTAAATGTAAATAATTTCAATCGTGCGGACTACTAACATAAGGAATCTTATAGCTCTAAAAGCTCCGATAAATATGTTTAATTAAAAAGAACATTAGCCAGCACCAATCTCATTTCTTATAGATATTCAAGTCAAAGAATTTTCAAAAATTTCTCAATATTTTTGCACCCCATCTACATCCATTGAGTAGAAATATAATTGAGTTTATTTAAAATTATTGTTGAAGTTTAAAATTATTGCAAAGCGCACATCCGTCTGTTAGTTTATTTGCAAGCAACTAATTAAGCTCATTTTAGAGCTTGGTTAGTTGTGAGCATTAAAATGATCAAATTAATAATTATAAACAACAAAATGAGTTTAACTAGTATTTATGAGCAATAAAATGATCTAAATTAGTATTGAGCAATACAATGTGGTTAATTAGTTGTGAGAAACAGAATAAAAAAAAAAGAAAAAACAATTTTTTTCTCACTGCAATTTTATGCGATTTGTTACCTGTTCACTTTTTGATCCATTTGTTCTGATCCATTATGCTTAACTGTAAATATATTTATCTCGAAAATCATTTCCAGTCTAGACTTAAATTCCTCTAAAAATTCCCATTCATTATCAGTTTCTAATTTTGTTGTTGTTGTTGGTGAAATTGAAATTTCAAAAAGACTGAAAAGTTGAGAATTTAAGTAAGTGAAAAAATTGTAATTGATGGAATATATTCGTCCCGAAAATGCACATCAGGATGGTGATAAATTTTTAGGTTTTTATAACTCAATTACATTAGATATAATGTATCTAAAAAATATAAACGGAATAAGGAAAAGTCGAAATTTTCTTGAAATATTCCGAAATTTAATAATAATAATTAAAAAACATAAGCAGAAGAATTTCTTGTTTACAATTTAAACATTTACTGCAGATCTCTGAAATGAAACGAGATGTAAATGTTTTCTTTTGATAAGTAACTGATTGTCAATCAATGTTTAATTTCGTCTATCAATTTTATCCTATCAATTAAAAATATTGGTAAAAGGTTGCTATCTCTAAACGATCAGTAATGGGATATACTTCTGGAATCGAAATTCTAGAAATTCTAAACGGAACTGAAAAGGTTCGTATTTTTTATTATGATAAATAGAAGCATGTTAGATACTTTCAATTGTAAATATCTTAAATTTTCTACAAAATCTTACATTACAATGTTAGATATAAAATCTAACATTAGATTCATTACCATGAATCTAACATTACCATGCTAATCTAACATTACCAAAATTTAATATTATCATTTATTCATTATTTATCAGAATTGATCATCAGTGCTTGAGTATTTTTAGAACATTTTACTTACTGTGCTTTCTTTACAATCCGATTCACGAAGTTAGCAAGCTAAGCTAAATTTGTAATTACTTCGTAATAATGTTAATTGAATTTCCATGATTTTATACAGAAAAAAAAAACATCATTCAAATTGTTGTTTTCATAAAATTCTTTGTAAAATATGTAATAAAATATATAATTTCATGAAATTCTTCATAAAATATGCAATGATTCCTTTCTCTCTCTCTCCCTCTCCCTTTCTATTTACTTTTCCTGTTTGCTTCACATGATAAAGCTGTAAATTTCAAGTACAGTGATGTTATTCGTAGCTTTCAAGTTGTCAAAAATTTTCAATTTTTCTTAAATTTATATTTAAGACGTCTTCGACAACTATTTCAACTGTTCGAAAAGATCCATCGGTGAAATTTACAAAAATATTTCTATCAAAATTCTTGAATTTCTTTCACTCATGGAAAAAATACTTTGAAACAACAAAGAGGTTGGAAATGCTTCACAAAGGTTTTTACATTTAGTGCATGAAAGTAGAGAAATAAAATTAGGAAACTAATATTGCTTTCCAAATAGAATCTATGACTACGTCATTTTCATTTTAGCCATTGCCTTGCTTCGATTCTATTCAATTTCAAAGAAGGATTGGGAGAAAACATTTTAAATTAGATATTCTAATGAAGCAAGGATGGAAGCATAGAAACAAAAAAGATTTCCACTAATTGAATTGATTTGTTACCCCTGAAATTTTTTATTTTCAAAATATCTTTTTTATTCAAAAATTTTCGGATGTTAAAATAAACTTTAGGAAGAAAACATAAGTGCATCATAAATATTAAAAATAGCATACATGAGAAAAAACAATAAAAAAATACAAGACGTGCTTACGATTTATAATCAGACGTAAATATGATGAATACAATTTATCGTAAAGAAATTGCTTAATGTTCTCATGAATATGAAAACTTTTTTGAGTAAAACACAGTAAAAGTTATTGTTTGCTTTTTTTTTTCATAAAATTTTTCAATAAATTTCATAAATTCTGTTATTTAGCACAAGCCTTAACCTTTACTGATTATTGATTTACAATTTTGATGTACAAAAACGACATTTCTTTCATCTCAATAGCTAGCACCTGAATCAGTTCATTCTCGAATCGAATTACTGCTATATAAATCAATTGGAATCCATTTAGCAAATGTCATCTTGGCAATTTATCAATTTTAATAATGTAGTACGTTGGATATGATAAAAGTTTTTGTTTAGAAATTTTAAACACAAATGTTTTTCGTTTATGAATAGAAATAACATAATAAGCTACTACTTCTTCAATCGATAATAGACATTGAAGTGAAGTGAATTGAAGCATTTTCCGCATTTTCTTCAAATATTTTTCGCTTTGTCTGACATGCAACTTCGCACTGTGTCCTAACAGCATACTCATTTCTAGCTCTTTTTCAATAACTTATTTCTTTTGGTTCACTTTATCAGTTTGTTTAGTTCCTTTTTGAAGTATTTCGGAATAGAATACTTTAGAAATTTAATTAAATGATAATTTATTTTATAATTTCATTTAAGATTAAAATGCAAATACTTTCGCTTATGAATGCAAATAACATGAAATTCCTTTTTGAAATATTTACTGAATTTTTTTCCATCTTTGTAATATCTTCATTTTAGAAGAAACTTTTTTTCGAAAATTTGAAAATTCTGAAAATGGAAAATTTTTCCAATGTTTTTGATTAATGTTTGATTTCCATTACTGCAGTAAATCATTCCTTGTTCTTTGTGATTTTGAAATATTCAGTTTTGAATATTTTATTCAATTAGTCATTTGCTATGACTTATCCGAAGTGCATTATAAATCCTAAACAAAAAACTTATTGCTGAAGGATTTAATGTGATACTGTATGGAGAAAAGAAATCGAATAAATCCTGATGCAATAAATGAATTATGAAGGAAAATATATACAACGATGCTGATTTTTTAGAAGAAGCTGACAAGGTTCATTTTATCACATCTTTGGATTTTTAATCCTTTTTTAATTCTATGCCTAAAATAATTTTTAATTTTTAGTCCCTAAAAGTTTCACAAATGATAAAAGCAACTCATTGCAGTCATATTCTCCTAATATTTTCATTACGAATTTTCTTTGGTTGTTTGTTATCTATATGCTATCTCCCAGATCTTAAAGCTTTTCGGAAATTTTTGAGGAATTTAATCTTTTTATACATTTCTTACTTCTGAATGTGTAAAATCAATTTCTTTCTTTTTTTCTTTGTAATTTTATAAAAGACTCCTGAAAATTGTCCTGAAAATTGTCAATTAACTCCTATACCACTTTCTTTTTTTCTTCGTTAATTTCATAAAAGACTTTTGAAAATTGTCAATTAGCACTTATTTTCCTTCTCTGTCTTATTTTCTTGTAGCACATTTCCGTATTAAGGAATTCTATGTTTCTGCAAGGAAACAGCAATTGTTCACAAATAAAATTGAATGTAACATTGACTAAAAAACTGGGATAGCTAAGAAAAAAAAGAGAATGAAACATTTTGTTGTAATATTTCATCCCGTTGTTGCAGCGGGAGATCTAAGATATGAAAATCAAAATGAATTATTTGTTGACATCATCCCTTAAACAATATCATATTTCAATTTCATTCCATTTGAATCTTCATGATATTTACTCAGTAAGATATTTTCATTAACCTTTGACATTTGTTGTTCGAGAAACTTTTACTGATTATTCAGCATGTACAATTTAGTGAACCAATTCAGAG
The DNA here is from genome assembly GCA_029876185.1 of Mansonella ozzardi. Classification (NCBI taxonomy): domain Eukaryota; kingdom Metazoa; phylum Nematoda; class Chromadorea; order Rhabditida; family Onchocercidae; genus Mansonella; species Mansonella ozzardi. The sequence goes on along the minus strand of JARVGP010000040.1, from coordinate 1,658 downwards.
CAATCTTCATAATTTCTGGTTTTATTTGCAATATATATGTTTGTTTAAAAATACTCCATCTATGCATTAATGAATGTTTCTTTTAAATTAGCTCTTTGCTTTTTTTTAAAAATTTTTTTTTAACAAAATTTTCAACTTTAATTTTTTGTGTATAAAATCAGCAGATCAAGTGTACTTAGCACAAAGATTAAAAATTAGTTTCGCAAACTTCTTCGCACTGATCCATTTGTATAGTTTAAAAATATTTAAAATATGGGTTACTGCATGAAAATGTACTTTGAATTAGAGACTTAAGCAAATAATTTTTAGATCTGCTTCATATGTTTTCTGAATTTATATTTTTCATTTGTAAATTCATAGACCAAATCTTAAAATTTATTCACTGAATTTAAATTTAGAATTCCATACTAATAATCGATATTCAATAATTTTTTTTTGTTATAAAACTACCCAACATCTGTTGATTCCATACATTTCCGCTTCTTTTCCATTTAATGCCATGATAAGAATCAAACATTAATTTCTGCGCAGAAAATTCAAATTTTTTTTTGTTTGAATTAAGAAACAAGAAATTTCACTGCAACGTTTTAGATTATTATCGGAATATTTCAAAGAGAAGAAGCAAATACTAGCTAGTTGATTGTAGCAAAAGCTAAAATTATCTGGACCATTCAGTAAGTTGAACATCTCTAACATAAGTTGAACATCTTGTTTAATGGAACTGGAAAAATATGTTTGTTGTTTTTCAGTGTTTTTTCTTGTAAATTATTTACCAAGCGCAGCAATTAATTGTATTTTGATATGCTTGTAAGCTGAAGTTGCAATTTAATGAAAGAGTTTATAATGATCTTTTCCCAGTTAATTTTGCAAAAAACATTTTAGTAGATAATTATGTCAGACTGTGATTCGATTATCAATTCTTATATCATTATTTACTATGATAAACTGAATATCAGAAGTTGACTTACTTAATTCTTCTTATTGGTTTCTTTCGTATTCTAGAAATGTAATAAGCTATCCATTCTCTATCATCTCGGGCTGATAAATAAATTAAGATAAAAAAGTTGTATGAAATCAAACTATTTGATAGTAGTTCCAGATTTTGTTATGATCTCGAGAATAATAGATACCAGTCACTTGAATTTTAACTTGGTAAAATTTAAGTTTTCCGAGTAGTGACAAAAAGAAAATTTTTTTAGAAAAATGAACTAATTTGAAAAGGAAAAAAGGCCTACTAAATTTAAAATAATAAAACGTAGCTACAGTTGATACTTAACACTTCATACTCCATCTGATATAATTCTATTCGTTTTTCCATCTTCGCCTATAGAACCCATTATTATAGCAGTCCCCAAAATTCTTTTCATGTTATTTCAAGAGTTTTTTCCGGCAGTTCCGGTTCCATTTTCTGATTGTGAAAAAAATTTTCTGATTGGAAACTGATTTCGAACTGAATAATGCAAAATGTTTTCTCATTGTGACATTTTTTTTTGCAAAAACAAAACAAATGTTGATTGATTTCTTATTGCCTTGCTTTTTCTTCTTTTTCTATTTTAGCAAATGAATTTCAACTACTCGATCATCATTAATTATCATTACAATCATATTTATTATTATTATTATTATTATTATTATTATTATTATTATTATTATTATTA